>VZRL01000150.1:661653-719024 GCA_013397895.1 Origma solitaria
AGAAGTGCAAGATCGACTATGAAAAACAATTTTTCAGCCTAGCAGGACAGGCAGAATTGAAACCACCCCATCTTGACAAGATAGAAAGTAAGGCATGGCCCAACAAAATCATTGCCTACATCTCAAGTGCTTTCATAAATCTAAAAGAAATCCTTTTGTGGAAACTCAATTAACACTAGTAATACTTTAGATTAATTTCAATAAATATAAACCACTCAGGAAGATGAGTAATCCAAAACACACAGCCGTTGTTTAATGAATTGAGTCACTGAATTATTTTGAACTATAAAATTATTCTAGAGATTTTCCTAACAGTACAGAAGTCAAAGAATTAAAGATATCAAAGTCTTCTCTGATGCAATACTCAGGGACATTTTTTCTGCAGGAATCTTAGAACTGATTAAGTAGACTGTACCCTTTTCTTTTACCAGCCTTGTTTTTAGTGTAGTCAATGAGGACAGAAGCTAGATAAGAGACCCAATCAGGACAAATTTATCTACTGCACCTACTTAATTATTCTGTAGAAAACATTTCCTGCCTCACACACAACACAAAAAGACCATAGTGCAATGTCAAGGCCAACCAGGCCTAAGAGCCATATAGAAATAGCACCAAATCCTTCAAGTAGTTATTAGCCTGTCATAAATAAAGACATTTGAATGGGTTTTAAAGCTCCATAAAACCGGTAGGCAAAAGCCTTCTTCAGCTTAAAGAAGCAGCTGTAAGCCTTTATCATTTAGTGGTTTTCAGTGCTGCTCTTTACCCTGCTGGGGAGAGGTTCGAACACCTTCAGAAAACTAACAGGAGTTTACCTCCTCACTTACCTGAAGCAGGGCAAGTATAATCAAGCCTGAATGATAGCTTAAGGTAATTCAACACACACAGAAGCTTTTAAAGCTCTGTGACAAGACAGAAAGGTATCAGATTTGAACTCTGAACTGTCTGCCAGCAAGAATTAACTGCAATCCAAGATCCTTTGTTATTTTCTTTCCTCAGCTTGTTCCTTGCTGAAGGAATGAATTTAGAAAAGCTGCAAAGTGGATTTTCAGTCTCCACAGAATGAAACAAACAATAGAAAAACTAGGAATATGTATATTTATGCCTTAATAATAATTGCCTTCTCATATCTTTATGCAGAAATACAGTGCAAGAAACTGCAGGAAAAGGAGCCTAAGCTAAACTATAGGCTTCACTTCATAATTAGAATTTTTAAGTAATTAGAGTAACTGTAAGCAAAGAGTTTGTATGAATTCCAGCCTGCTTTGAGAGCAATCAGATAAGGCCATAACATATATAGGTGAAACTAGATAACATATATAGGGAACACTACAATCTTTATTTCCTTCCTTCTGTAATAGAAAAAAAAAAAGGTCATTGTAGTGTAAATAGGGTGGAAAAAGGCCTATGACAATACTAAGGAAATAGAGAATGGAAAACAAAGCAAACCTGGCTTTGGGGAAAAATGTCACAAGATAACCACTTAAGACTACACATTTTCATCATTTATTAAGGAAAAATATCCTACAAATTAGAGAATAAAATTAAGACTTAGAGTTTAAAGTATTAACTTGACTTTATTTTTTTTTCCATAGAACAAATTATTAAGTGATTCAAGAAGGTCCTTTTGATGCTTTTCAGTTGTTAGTATAATTTTACATTGTTTACAAGAGAAAACAAGCAGTTCTTACTTCTACAATGGCTTTTCAGTGACTTTTTTTTATTTGGATTATAATACTTTCATTAAGTGACCCCTGCTACATTGAGGGAACTAGTGGAATACAGTATTGTAGTGTTACACACAGGACACTTATAAGAACTCTAGAACAGTGGAATCCAAATGCAATTTATTATTAAAAATATTTATGAATTGCATACCTAGGACATATTTTTCAGGCACTAAGAAAAACAATAAACAGTTTTAGTGTTCTTAAATGTATTTATATCAGTATTGTATGTGATTATGGAAAAAAAATCCCCAATACCTTTTTGTTTACCTAATGTAAAACTCAACTTTATCTTCTATTTCTAGTCATTGGAAAGATAAAGAGCTGTATGTAAGGTGTCAGACAGACTGAAAACTTACAAGGACTCTGGGCAAACTGGGTAATGGACAGTACACAATCAATTACCAAGGAGTCTTGGCCATCTAGTTATACTTTTTTCATTAAGGTGGTAAGCACAATATATTCTGAGAATATGAGGCAGATTTGATCTACAGTCAAGACAAGACAAAATAGAACAAAGCGAAAAAAACCCTCCAAAAAACCAGCCAAACCAGAAATCACTTATAAAGGTTGCCAAAAGCAGACCAGAAGCTCAGGTGCTTAAATAATACGTAATGTCTTCAAAATAAGGTCACTGTGGTACTTTGGCTGTTCTTTCAAGTGACTTGTCAAGCACTGTTTTGCTTTGCTTTTTTTTTTTCTTCCTCGCAGTGGTATACTTTCATCTGTTTATATTTGTTGGACAAAAAATTAAATTCAACACATGAATACTAAACAAACAGTGCTGAAACAAATAATAAAGAATAATCAATTGTAAGACATAAACCAAATGTCTTAATAGAGTTCACTAAATATTCTCTCAATATCAGCAACTCTTTCAAAAAGGAGTCAGGATTAGGACATCAGATCTCACATACAGTATATTTCTACAAGTTTTCAGTACAGACAGCTAAGAAAGGTTAAGGATCATGTAATCACAGAATATGCTGAATGGAAGGGACCCACAAGGATCATCAAGCCCATCTCCTCTCCCTGAACAGCACATCCCAAGAATCACACCATGTGCCTGAGAGCATTGTGCAAATGCTTCTTGAACTGTGTCAGGCTGGGTGCTGTGACCACTTTCCTGGGGAGCCTGTTCCAGTGCCCAACTACCCTCTGGGTGTAAAATCTTTTCCTGATATCCTCCCCTGACTGATGCCATTTCCTTGGGTCTTGTCACTGGTCACAAGAGTGAAGAGATGGGTACCTGCCCCTCCTCTTCCCCTGGTGAAGATGTTGAAGACCCCAATGAGGTCTCCCCTCAGTCCCTTCTTCTCCAGGCTGAATAGACCAAGTGTCCTCAGCTGCTCCCCACAAGGCTTCCCCTCCAGATCCTTCACCATACTTGTGGCCCTCCTCTGGATGTTATCTAATAGCTTCATGTCTTTCTTATACCGTGGTGCCCAAAACTGCACACAGGAGTTGAGGTGAGGCCACACCAGTGCAGAGCAGAGCAGGACAATCCCTTCCCTTGCCCGGCTGGCGATGCTGTGCCTGATGCAGCTCAGGACACGGCTGGCCCTCAGCTGCCAGGGCACAGTGATGACTCAACTTGCCACTGACCAGGACCCCCAGGTCCCTTTCCTGCTTTCCAGCTTCTCATTCCCTAGTGTATACACACAACCAGGGTTGTCCCATCCCAGGTGCAGAATCTAGTCCCTGTCCTTGTTAAACTTCAAGCATCTGGTGAGTGCCCAGCCCTATAATTGGTCTGGGTCTCTCTGAAGAGCCTCTCTGCCATCAAGGGAGTCAATATCTCCTCCCAATTTGGTATCATTGGCAAACTTATTTCTTCGAGACCTATGCCCAAGTCATTAATGAAGATGTTGAAGAGCACAGGGCTGAGTATGAAGCCTGCAGAGCCCCACTAGTGGCTGGTCACCACAGCTCTGATGTCAGCCCTTTCACTACAACCTTTTACATGGGACCTGAGAGCCAGCTGCTCACCCATCACATGATCTGCTTATCCAGCTGCAGGCTGGACATTTTGTCCAGAAGGATACTGTGAGAGACCATATGAAAAGCTTTACTGAAATCCGAAAGCTTACATCAGCTAGCTTTCCTAGGTCAGCTAGGGGGGTTACCCTGTCATAGAAGGAAATCAGGTTTGACAAGCAGGGCTTTCTTCACACAAAGCTGTGCTGGCTGTGACCGATCAGTGTGTTGTCTTCCAGGTGTATTTCAATACCTCCCAGAATAATCTTTTCCATTATTTTACCAGGCACTTAAGTGAGACTGAAAGGTCTGTAGTTTCCAGGGTCCTCCGTGCCCTTCTTGAAAATTGAAACAGCATTCACCAGCTTACTGTCAGCCAGAACCTCTCCAGATTCCCAAGACCATTTGCAATTACAAGCTCTTTGAGGATTCTTGGATGAATCCCATCAGGCCCCATAAGTTTGTAGGGATCCAGCTGGACCAGCAGATCCCACACAATTTCAGAGTCAACTAGGAGTTGATCATTCTCATAGTCACGGTTCTCCAGCTCAGGGCACTGAGACTCCCTTGGTCTATCATCCGTGTTGAAGATGGAGGCAAAGAACGTACTTAACCCCTGTGCCTTGGCCACATATCAGCCTTGTTGCTGTTTGTGAGGTGACCATCCTGCAACAGGCTAATGTTATTTTTACACTGCCTATTGCCATTATTGTAATTGAAAAACCTCTTTTTTATTGCTCCACCCCATTTCTGGCAGCTTCAACTCCTTTTGAGCTTCAGCTCCATGAATTTTCTCCCTACAGTGGCAAGCAGAATCTCCATATTCTTCCTATGTCACCTGACCCTGCTTCCACTGGGCCTACACCTTCCTTTTTTGCTGTATTTCCAAGCAAAGATTCCTGTTCAGCCAAGACAGCCTTCTGCCTCACCTGCTTGACTTCTAACATTTGGGAATTGCTTGTTCCTGTGCCCTTAGGATGTGATGTTTAAAAAGTGACCAGCGCTGATGGACCCAAGCACCTGCAAAAACGTTTTCCCAAGGGACTTTACTTAGCTATCTGGAAATTATCTGGATGGACTGAAATAAAAATCAGCATAGTATTTCCAGTAATACATGCTCCTTGGTGCTGATAGCATCAATCAGTGAAAGAAAAGCAATTATTGAAGTCAGTTTAAAATCTCTTTTGTTCTCTTGTAAAGAGGAAATAAAACACAGTAACTTTAATCTTAAGTCAAAGAATTAAATAGCATGATAACTTCATTTTGCATTTATGCATGCTATGTAGATCTATATATTAATAAGAACACTGAGACAAAAATGACCAACAGTGTTCAGCTTAAAAGACAAAACCTGAGCATCACTGCATGACTCCAATGGGTGATTAAGAACTGCAAATGCATTACAAGGATTATGCTTAGCACCCAAACACAAAGAAGTGAAGAGGTAGGTCCTAATCAACTTTCCACTGCAAAAAATACTATAGCTGCAAGGACCTTCTAACAATGAAACACTAATTTGTCAGAAAAAAAAACATTAAAATGTTGTTTACTGTGAAGGTGTTGATTGGCATTTATCTTGTGTAACTATAATGATCTGAAATTTAGTTGTTTAAATTTATGCAATTCCACTAGGCTCCCTTGAGAGAAAAAAGAACCTTGAGAAAGATATCTTCCACTTCCGAAGGGACTGAAAGTCCTTGGAAATTCCTCATTTGTCTCCAGTAACAACAGATGAAACCTCAATGACTTGATCAGGATGTCAGGACTATAGTACTTAGTGTCAGAATCCCCTCTCCATACATTGTCCCGCCCTCGAGTCAGCTTTAACTGAAATAAAAGAAGTCAGCCTGGGGGAACAAAACTGTGGTCCATTAGATTCAACTCATCCTGTGGCTACATGACTGACAACCCAACACAGGAGGAGAGGGATGAGGAAGAACACACAGTGAGACATATGCAGAAGAGGCAGTGAAAATGACCACCTCACTACTAGGATTAAGTAGGAAATGGTACCTCACTACTAGGATCAACTTAGTGTTAATACTAGGCCAAGTTCTTAGAATGTGAAAGCAAACTTTCAGTGGCTTAAAGTAACATATAAGCCACTTCCCAAAACTGTAATCAAAAGCATGAAGGAAAGTCTGATTATTAACCCAGAAAAAGGGTTAAAATAATACAATCATACAGTAAGTAACCAGCACCCTACAGGTCAGCTAGTAGGACAAAAAGAAGGGGGAAGAAAGGGTAAATTTTCATAAAAACAGCAATGCATCAGCTGGGAAGAGCTTATATCTTTTTAAGTACAAAATGGCCATCTCAGAGGCCATAAGGGCATCTAAGAGCTACAGGCAACAATACATGTTAAAAGACCATTGGGAAGAAACAGGAGTTGACTGCTCTGCCTCAGCAGGTAGTAACATGGTTCTATGATCCAAAAGAATGAACTTAAAATAAGCACAGTCAACTCACTATTAAGGAATCAATATGCAGCTGTGTATTTTTGTGCAGCTTTTTATAGTAAGAGTAAACAGCAAAGAATTGTGCACTCCTGATATTCTTTTTAATCAAAATGTATCTCTGTTTCCATGATATTCACTAATAAAGCCTTTTGAAATTTCCAACTTCCATAAGGCTAATACATTCTAAACGTCGTAAAACAGGTTTTGAAGCATACATGACCACCACAATATTTGGCAAAGAAGAAACCATTGAAACAAGAATAAAATCATGATACAAAATAAAAGGGATACAGATGTCTATTTGTAGTCATACATACACATGTAATGAAAAGCTTCAGAACATATGTTTTAAATGACTGTTTCCTAACCCTTACAGAACATACAATGTACATGAAGTAAAACAAAAAACTGGGTTGAATAGAGTAAGTAACAACTTTTAAGAGACAGAACATGCATAAAACTGTTTGGCTGACAGATCAATTATTAATTTTCAAACAATACAATTGGAATTTATTATACAGGAAGAATACCACATCATAATACATTTCTATCAGGTTTCATATAGTCAACTAAAATCCGAGATTTTGTTCATGTACTTGCGCAACTATTTTTCTACATATGTAGGTAGCATTCTTAGCATGAGTAGGCATTAATTTCTTAAGAGTTACATATTTTGTACAGACTATGTAGTTTATATTTTTTAATACAATTTGTTGTCACATACCCATGTGTCTGCATGAACAGGCCTGATGTTGCTGAGAAGCACCTCTTCATAATTTCCATAATCACTGAATTTAACAACTGCAGTTGTCCCAGAAGAATGGAGAGCTTCAATTTCTGCCCGGTAGAACTTAAAAGAGAAATTTTCAAAGGTCATAAAATACTACCACAAATACAACAAATACTTAACAATTTCCTTTTTATATATGTCTCTGTGTGTGCATATATTTAGACTTAGTCAGTATCATATTTTATTTTAAATTTGCACCAGATATTAAACTAGATAGCTTTAAATTGCACATGGCAGACTCCAAGGGCATGGCAGAATGTATTTAGAATACTCATTGAGAAAATATGCAGCTTATTAGAGTGAGCATTTAAAAGATCTGTTTTCATCTCTCTGAAAGCAGAACATATTCATCACTAACACAACTACTGCTGTGTACAGGGAAGTGCTATTATAAGGTGTTTACTTAAAATATACATCAGTAGGTGCTTATCAGCCATATACACTGTATGTACTTGTATACATAACCCTCTTATCACAAAATAAAACATGATAAAAATATGATGAGACTATGATAAAACTGCCCCTTCAAGAAGTCCTTTTTCTAAATGCAAAACTTGGGGTTTTTTACATTTATGCAAATATAGCCTTCTTGAAAGTATTCAATCACTTTTATCTTACTGAACTAAAAGAAATCACTGCATCCTAACATGGTTAAGCTCAGTACTGTATTTTACCATCACATTTCAAAACTGTCCTAGAAATGAGTAGCAGCACTTCAGCTACCAAGAAACAGATTACTTTCCAAAACACACCTTTTACTCTGCTGAATACTCTTCAGGTATTATCTCATATGCATTTATCCTGCAAGTTTTATACTTTCCAAAATTTCAAAATCTCATCTCAAAGTAATGCAAGTATGCTTCTCAAAATAGGAAACAATTCAGTAATATGCCATTATACTTCACACTATAAAAAAATCCTACCAAAAAGACTGTATGGTTTATCATCAGTTTTAGTCATGCCAAAAAAAGAGAGAAAAAAAGGTTATGCTGCAGAGCTAATACAGGCCAAAAAAAAAAGGAAAATGCTTATAATAACTAACATAAAATAGACATAACAAAAAACTTTTTAAAAGCAGAAAAAGGTGTGAACAAAACATTCCCAAAGAACAACAATATTACAGGTAGTTCTCAGATTATCAGAAAGGGTCAAAACCCAAAGAAACTACCCATGAAGAGTGACAGAGAACTCCTGAACAGATGATGAGAAATCAGTCTAAAACTTTCTTAGCAAAGGAAAAGAAAGCAAAATGCCATGCTGCAGGAGAAATCTTGTTAATGGGAAAAAGAGATGAAAAAGAAGTATTTAAACTTTTAAAAAATCAGTTAAACAAAACTATCATGCAGCATAATTCATTTGTTCCACAAATTCTTCAGCTAATAGTCAACTAGTGCTAATCAAAATTAAGCCTTTTGCTGTTTCTATTCTGTTATGATTGAAATAAAGTGGCAGGTGATTAACAGCCCCATTCCTGCAAACTTTGGTCTTCCTTTGCCCTGCTAAAGGTTGCACACTGACTTGTTCTAGAAAAAGGTATTGCACATCTACCATTACAGATATTCTAGATAGCACAGCATCCTGGTTTTGCTCCTTAGCAAAGAATATGGGCACCTAGATCCATATTCACCCCTTCAAGTTTTCAGCACTAAAGTCAAATGCTTGAGTGAGGAGCTTAAGTCATCCTAAACTCCACCTATATGAGAGAAACAAGGACTTGATTTAAACACTCAAAAGTTTCATGCAATGAATATAAGTGACATATCTCATAAATATAAAAAACAGAGCACAGAGCCAGGCAAGAAGCACACTACACACCTATGAATAAAGGCCATGTCTCAGTAGTATTGTGCTAAATATCTCCCACACGTGCATAAGAAAACAGAGGTACAATTTGAGATACTTCGCATTGGCAAAGGCATACCTTGTTGTCTTCCCAATAAAGAGCAAAACATTCATCCCCTGGTCTCCAACTTTTTCCATACTCCATGTGAATTGATGGTTCCAATATTTTCTCTGGTTTGATGGGCCCAGTTCTCCTTTTGGGACCAGTGTTGTAATACAACATTTTATCATCAAAAGATGGGATGGTCGTAGGTCCTGACGATTTGATAGGTCCTACTCGTCTTCCTTTCTGATGATGCTCAGTATCTCCATTTGGTACAGCACTAAAATTATCAGTTCTACTGGGATTTTGGTAATCATTATTAACACCAAAATGTTGCTCACTTTTTACCATAAAGGCTTCACTACTTATTGTTCGTGCCTTCCTATCACAAAAATTTTCAGAATTGTGTGTTTGGTTCTCCCTTTTCCCACGTTTCTGGTTATTGTTGTCTGTCACATCTTGAGCAGCAGAGTTTTCCTTGAATTCTGTGAAAGACACTCCTTTTCCTACTCTGTTTTGCATGTTGTTATCCCTTTTTTTGAAAGTAATATCACTCTGGTGAGTGGTTATGGGATAACCCAAATCCTTTGACCTATCGTTTCTAGGATAATGTCTGTCACTTTTATTTTTTTCATCTGTCCAGTGTTCTAAAGAGCTGTGCCTTTCAGGACCTCTGTTTCTTGGTAACCCACCACTTTCCAAAGCCTGCCTTGAATTCTGAAAATCCCTTTGAAAACGAGGGGGTTTCTCATTCCTCGGTTGTCTCATGTCATTGCGAGAAACGTGTCTTGAATGATTCTCTTTGATGCCATTCTGTTCTGTATTCATAACTTTGTGCTGTACTTGATGTGGCAGCTGAAATTGCAATTTTGGTTCTATAAAGAAAAGAATTATTGCAATTAACATATTTCACACAAACATATTTTAGAAATAGTGTTTCAGACTGATAAAGCAACAATACTCTTTAGAAACGTATTCATCTTTGTGACACGGAAATGGAATGGTACACACAGAGAATTTAGCAGACATATTTCAACTGCAATTCCTAGTTGCTGGAAAACATATGCTACTCTGGGCTGCATTTAGAACCAAACCACCCATGAGCAAGAGAAAAGCCAGGCATAAATTTCCAGATTACTTGTTCCTCCCTATAGACATCAACAACTCATTTGAGTAAGAGCCATTTAAGACAGAAAAATAGAATTCCAGGATGGAGAAAGGAAGAGGGAGGAAAATGAGAAGGAAAAGGAATACTCTAATCTGAATTGAAACTTTATGTAAAAATACCTTGTTAACAGCTATTCAGTATAAAAGAGAAAGGTAAGAAATAGAAGTGATAAAATGAACACAGCTGACAAAATGTAGATAACAGGAACAGTAGCAAAGCCCAGAGCTCTGGAGACTCTGATCAGTGAGCCATAACAGGAACTGCTCAAGTATCACCTTTCAGAGTTTCAACCAGAACTCTTAACTGATGAGAATAAAGACAAGATTACCAAGAATATCATGAGAAAGAGGAAACGAGCTATGGCCTGCTGGAGAGCAGGGTAACTGTGGGTATCTGTGAAGCTTTTTATTGAAATATGAGCTTTTTAGGCAAACATGGAATTTTTAATGGGCTGTTTAGGTGAAGAGCCAAGGGAGGGGAGAAATGAAGATAAGCCCAGGGAAAATAAAGAAGAAATGAGGTTAAACAGGAGAGCTGCAAGTAAGTAGGCTCCTGGTCAACACACTCCTGCATGTGAGACTGTAACCTGTCTTATCTCCTCATTAAATTCTCAGTTCTTTGTTGTGCATGTGAGAGGACATGGTTTTTAAACCTACTGGCAAATTTGAGGCAAGGTAAGCTGGTAAATGGGCAAGGAAGCCCTGGCAGCTGAATACTGGAGAGATCCTGGGTCCTGAAGGTCACCTACCAGGGAGATGCCAGGTCTGGGCTCATACAGTGGCCAGACCTATGTAATTACACTTGTGTAACCCTCCTACCAGCCAACAAGCTGGACCAGAGGTGTCTGAGGTGGGTATGAGAGGTCAGGGGACTCCTGGCCAGGAGAGACTCACATGGGGGTGTGTGTGCTGGTGGCTGCATATGAGATCTGCTAGCAGACTTTAAACTTGATGGAAAAGGAAAACATGAACCCATTAAGAGGGATTCATGTTTATATGAGCCATTTTGTGTCATGTGGGCAGCTGCAAAAGTGTCATTCTCTTGCCTGTGTCCATGAGCCTGGCGTGTGCATGGGCCTGGTGGGACTCTGCACTCTGGCTCTCATACACTCCCATGGGAAGGAATGTTACCACTAGAAACAGTGAATGCTGATCCCTGACAGCAAATGTATCAACTTTCATAATTACACGCCAAATGGTAAGTTAAAATGTAAGTTTTACCTAGTTTGGTTTGGTTTTTTTAGAAAAATTCTTCCAAGCATCACATTATTATTAGTAGCTCACAAAATTTTTATCAATTTAATTTACTAAATTTCCTTATAAGAATCTAAATCTATGTTTACATATATTTGACATAGCATAACTTTTAGAAGTCACATTTGTTTTCCTAAAATGACGAAGTGTTTTTATTTTTTAACATAACATAAGCATACATAAGGCTTAGCATGAACATGATCTTGGTAAAAATACATCTTACTCTATAATTTATTACTTTGAAATCCATTACGTGTTTAATGCATTAATATGTAAATATATACTACTCAGAAAGATACATGAGTTTCATAAATATGCATTTTCTTTTTAAAAATGCAAAGATTACTTTAAATCTTGCATAATTTAATTTTTTTTGTTAAAGCATTTAAAACTAGAAGTACCTCTTTATTTCTTCTTTACAAATGAGACATGAAAATACTTTTTTTTGCTTTGTATCTGTAACTTTTCACTAAGTATCTTCATTACACTTTTCTGCTTCTACATAATACCAATCTTACAGACTTCCTATCATCTGTAAAGAGTTAACTTTCTAATTAATAATTAACAGTCTTTGTTCATAACATTCTTAATTTATAACTCTTTTCCTCTGGTAGTAAAATGCTCAGGCTTCTACTCTTCCCATGCCCAACCTAAGCTCTTATGTCTATTCCTAATGTTAATTACACATGAAATGACTGAACTGTTTGATGACGGCTGAATGTTTACTCCCTTGTATGCATCATTAAAGAAAAATGCGTATAAAACTCTAATTCACTTTAGATCACCTTACTTACTATTTTGTAACATTAAATTCATTAAACAGAAGTCACTGTTCCAACAGAAAAAAAGCAGAAATGGGTTCATGACTACACTGGACATGGTAATACTTTGCTAGGTGGCAGAATTTTAGGTTTTACTTAGACTCAAAACATTTCCTCTTGAGAGCTGTCCCTTGCCCTTTTTCTAAATGAATAAATGCTTCCTGAGCTGAGATGGTTTTCCTGACCTCAGACAGTACATAACACATACAAGGACTCCGTACAACACAGAAGTATGCAAAGCAGTTACAGTTTAGTTAAAGCCCCAAGGAAAAACCAGAACAGAGACATGTTCTTCTATAATTGAAAAAAATTTTTGGAAATTTCTATTCAATTGCATAGCATGTAATAAGTAGTTTTAGCTATTGTCTACCCAACATAATGTGATTATAACAAAAAAGTAACAAGATGATTTGAAAGTGTGTTGGATCTGTCGATTACAGAGATTTTTTTTTTTTTTTTTTAATAGTAGTGGAAAGTTAAAACAATATTACATGTTAGACAGCCGGTTAAGTGACTAGAGAATTTCTAAACAGTGAATACTGGTACTTTTTTCTAAGTCTCTTTACTGTGACATCCAAAGACTTACACAAGACACCTGAAATTTTTCTAGTCTAACCTTAAGGTATGCAAAATCCAATAAACTTATGTTTTCTACAGAGGGGTAGTTCTTGTGCTAAAAGCTTCCCTGGGGACTGTGGCACATATGAAAGCCTTGAATAAGCAGGACACATTAACCGATTGTTTGACATTCAAGCATAAATCACTCACAAATGGAAACTGCCAAGTAACAGTAAATATTACTTTGTCAACAGTAGTCAACAAAAAAATACAGGAGATGTGAATAGTACTGGTCCTTCATGTATTTGTGATGTCTGGCCTGATCACCAAAAAAACAAAGAGATTCTAAAGTTTCTTTAGGAGAATAGGGATCAAAAAAAGCATCAAGGGATCCCATTAAAAGACTGTGTACCACAACTGCTTCTACATCCTGCCCCAACTCCAACAAGCCATTAGAAACTGTTCCCAGAAAAGTAATGCTCCTACAGTGCAATAACAAATATTAATTTGGCATTTAACAAGATTTAGTAAGCTATTCTTAAAGAGTGAGATGGGTTAACCCAGTCATCATCGCTGAAACCAGAGGTTTGGGAACATTGTCCAGAAAAAACACAGTTCAAAATTAATGATAAGGCTCTTGTCATCTACTGGGAAGTCTTGAGATGACAAGTAGCATTTGTCAGTTTGGAACCCTCACTCAGTTACATTACTTATTTTGGTTTTTGAATGTGATGACGCAAGAAGACCATACACGACCAACCACATTCCCCTGATTACAAAAAACCAGCAGGACCTCCTGCCCTTGGAAATCCCAGCCAACACAATTTATAAAGCACTGCTCAATGCACAATGGAATTTAAAGAGTATGGTTTCCTGTGGTCCGCTCCTGTGGATTTTATCATGTTTAATAATGTGATTAAATTCAAAGACCATGGCACTTCCCACACTGGTAGCAATGTTTTGGGTTTCTCCTTTCAAACTGAATAATATTTTTATGTAACTGTATGGAAGTTTAGCCATACTTTGAGACAGCTACCTCTGGGGCATGCTCTATATTGGACTGGCCAAAAGATTAAAAAATTAGAAGAAAATTAGTGATACATTTGCACAAGCTTCATGTCATGAAGTAAAATTCCTGTTACTCAATAGGTTTGTCAAGTTAAATAAGTATCAATATAATTCTTTCTAAAATGTAGCAACACTGAGGAACAGGGACATGAATGCATGTTTCTGTTGTAACAAAACAAATACAAGCTGAGGCGAAGAGTGATAAAAAAGAAGTGGACAAAAAGATCCAAAACAGTCTGCTGCTGCATTCACTACAAACTTTAACTAACAGGATTAAAGGGCTGGAAAAAAAACTGATAGTTTTTTTATTATTCTTTGAAATGTATGAAATGTACCATATTTTTCTCTTTTATAATCAGAGACAAAATAAAAACACAAGCCTTGCAACATATATCATCAATGCTAACATATTACTACAACAAATATAAGTGATTTTCCTGATAGTGACAATGAACTCTGACTGAAGTTCAATTTTTAGAAGTAAAGCTGAATAAGAAACATGACTATTATTCAGTTTGGATCTCTTGTCAGTAGCATTCCATGTTTGTTGAAAACATGGCTACTACATGGTAGATTTCACGTTACAAATTTCTTTCAACTGCAAAAAGTCAGACTCTTTTTTTTCCCCTCTTCAAGTGCCCTCGCTCCCAGATAGCCAAATAAATTGTGTGACCACAAAATGAAATAAATATTTTTTAAATATACTGTATTGCATAACCGATTTATTTCAAACCTTTAGTTTATTTGGGACTATATAATGCTCATTATTCCTTAATACTCTACTACAGGCAGAGCTCTTGGTACTGTCTTATTCTCTCTGATAATCCTTGTGTTTACTTATTTAAGCTGGCAAAGATAGATGAATTGTTCTTCATAACAAAAGAAAACAATAAGGAGATTAATGGAAAAAAATCTTTTGTGTTCAGGAGCAGAAATTATCCAAGTGCAAGCATAGGCATCTAATTGAAAGCAGTTTTTTCTACTATTTGTGTTATCTCTTGCAGTCAGAAGGTTTCTCTTGCCAAAATTCAAACTACTTAATTTCAACACAGAAATATTTTAGTAGGTGCCACCAACCATTCACAGTTAAAAATCAATAAAAAAACAAACATGCTGTTTTAAAGCTATGCATACGTTTGTTTTAATTCTTTGCATTTCATTTAAATAAACTATGTTTACAGTATGCTATGTTTTACAATTAAAGAACTAGCAGATCACAAAGTCAGGTATTTAATACTTTTGACAGCTGTGATTACTTAAAGCAGTAATTTATTAACTCAAAAGATGAGATAAAACATAAAAACGACATCACAAGACACCACTTATGGGGCAAAAGACAGACATTCTGTCTTATAACTAATATGTAGCTCTTAAAAAAATACAAATACCAAACAACGAGAAACTTAATGTCTTATATTAATTTTAAAATATAAGAGAAGTACCCCCTAAAAAAATACAAAGGTATTTCAATTCATAAATGTTTTTCTACTTGATCTAAATGCAAGTATGAAAAGGTACAAAATCAAAGAAAAAATTCAACAACAGTTCTGCAGTTCCTGTTCAGGAACAGAACCACCCAGCCAGAAGTGAATTTAGAAATTCTCCACAGTGCTGAGGTTTCAGGTGCAATTAGAAACAGTAGATAAGAAAAACAAGGAGGGATGCACAAAGCAAATCAATCCTCTCCGTACTTGAAAAGACCAATAATTCTTTTCAGACACCTTCCCTCCCCAAATCACATAAGATTTTGAAGAAAATTTGGTGTAGCACAGAATTAAAAATTATTTAGCTCAGTTCAGCAAAACTGCCTTTTGTTTTTGGATTCTACATCGATTCTCAGTCATTTAGAAGGAATTACAATCTGTCTGAAGTCTATAGGACTTTAATGCTTGCAATAATGATAAATATAGCCATTCCATGTCATCATCTGCTCCTTGTAATATGCAATCATGTAATAGTACTGGTGTGCTCATTTATTCAAAACCAGTGCCCCTACACAAATCCCTTTCTCTCTGAATACCTAAAAACAGTTTAAGATTTCAGAGACTATATAGGACAGCAAGGTGCCAGAAATACTTCAGAACAATCTATCTTCTTTTACATGTAGTATAGCCTAATGTTTGTTGAATATAAATGGAGAAAAACCTGCCAGCCTGGGTGCTCCTTAGTGTAACACCATGCAGGAAAATCAATGAAGAGACCCTACATAACATTACATATTTGAGTTGTTTCGATCAGTTTCTCCAACATGTCTTCCATTTCTGACCAATACTTTTCTAACTCTAAGTGAAACTACATGTCTCTGCTGCTCACAGCTGACAGGATCAAATGAAATTTAAGAGGTACTAGTAATATATATATCTCCTGTTTTCTGCATACATTTGGATGCAGATTTCATGACTGAAGAGTTCACAGTGCTAAGTATGCTCACCGCAGATTGATCACTCTTCAAATACTTTTAAAACTCCTGATATCTCAGTTTGAATGGAAATTAAGAGAAGTAATAATCAAGAATTTAACTGAAATTATTTTCAACTGCAGAAGCAGTAAAATGGCAGAAAATTAACTTACAATATATGGCTTTATGGTTGTGTTTGAACTCATCAGACTGCAGAGTTTTTCTCAAATTTGGCAAGGAAAAAAGAACTTTTAAAAGTAAAAAATACGTATGCCTATGTACTTCTTGAAAAAATCCACTTAAAAGACTCTGCAAGCAAAAGTAAAACCTGGCATAGAAACAGAGATGCAATCCTATGGGCTATATACATGCAGTAAAGAAAATAAAAGCTAAGAACATGAAACTAAGCAATCACTTCAAAACCTTACAAATTACAAAGTACATCATTACTTTATTTTCAGAAGAAAAAATCCAGAAAGATTGAAAAGAATTTCACAAAATAATCAGAACACTTTCCAAACTCTTCAAAAATGCTGGCAAGTTAGGTTTGGGGCCTTTTCAGGAAAGCATGATTCAGGAATAGTACACTAGATTACATATTGATCAGTCAGATAAAGCAAGAAAAACCAACATAGTGATAAAAACCATAAAAGCAAAAACCCTCTGTGTCAGGCTAGGAAATATGCCAGAACCTCTGGTAACTGAAGGAGTTTAAACCTTTAAAAAGTTGTAATAGAATTATGTTTTTCTTCTTATTACAGTTATGTAATCTTTTTCTTTTTATTTAAGAGGGAAAAACTTCATAAAAGCAATGTGTATTTACCTTTAAAACACAATACTGAAGGTTATAAACTGAAGTAAATATAACAAATATATCTAATTTTTTACTCACAAAACACTATGATTTCTTGTCTACATACATGTAGTAAATCCAAAGGATCATATAAGCCTCCCTAAGCAACCAGTAATATCATTTAAAAAGAAGCAATTCACTCATTTCACAAGTCTTGATAAACTACTATTACTTACTTACTGCAAAAATCACTGACAACAAGAAATTTATATAACCCAGAGGGATTATTTCTTTTATTTTCCTTTAAATGTCTTTCAGTCAAACATAAAAGCCTTCTCTAACAACTCAATATAAGCACAAAATGTACCCAAAGAAAAATCAATGTTTGCAATGTAAGTGAAAAACACTACCACTGTTTTCATTTCTGTTCACTATAAAAAAATCTAATGCATCTTGTGTAAGTAAAATGAGTTGCCAAGAAATATCTCAAACCCTATTCCCTATACCTGCTTTCTGAAGGTAATTATATTCATTACCTGAACAGTCTACAAAATTTTATCAGCTAATGGAGAACGCTGGTGTATTTGTAAGGTATTTTCATCGAGTATTTTAGATTTCTGATAAACACAGTGAAGACTCAGTATATCATGAGTGAAGACTCATGCAGGAAGAATCCAATCAGATTAACAAACTGCAATTTATGCCATTTTATTTCAAACTACTGACTTTTAGACATCTAACCACCACTGAGCAATTTATTTGACCTTTCTTCAAAGGAGAGGAACAGCTCTCCAAGCACTCTTTTTTTTAATGACTGTGGAGGAAGTTTTAGGAATCAACTTTTAGATTACAGAGTTAGGAAAAAGAAGTCTATCAACACTGTCCAACATTTGTTCTAGATACACTGATTTCAGTAACTCACCCTCTACTGTTAGAGTACCCATTTTGGATTCCAAGAAATCAAACAGTGTGCTTGGTGCAGATGGTCTAGCATTTCCCAGCTCCTCTTCATCTTCAGGTCTTATTCGGCCTCGGCCCTTCCCCTTACCTGTAAGCATTAAAGTTTTTTTTTTAATGGGTAATAAAAAAAATAAAAAAGCATATATGCTCTTTCATTTGATTTACAAAATGTTTGTATTTTCTGTCTTTAAAAAATTCCATCACAGAAAGGCAGTGATAGGACAAGGGAGAACAATTTTAAACTAAAAGAAGAGAGATTTAGATTAGACGTGAGGAAAAAGTTCTTTACTCTGAGGGTGGTGAGGCACTGGAACAGGTTGGCCAGAGAAGCTCTGAATGTTCCATCCCTGGAAGTGTTCAAGGCCAGGTTGGATGGGGTCCTGAGCAACCTAGCCTAGGGGGTGGTCTCTCTGTCTGGGGAGTGGGGTGGTGGAACAAGATGATCTGTAAGGTCCGTTCCAACCCACATCCTTCTGTGATTCAAGGGTACACATTTCCCATTTAAGGATAACTAAATATCAGACTTACAATGCAAAAATTCTGACAAGAAAATAATACACAGAGTCCTTTCTTAGGGATTTGTTTTGTGGCTTGCAATGCATGCTAACTTGCAGGAAGAAAATATGCAGATATGCCCTTCTATAACTACATTAGTAATCCACCGTACACAAATTCATTGGCTTGTAAACACTGTTTTAAAACATCTCTTTGCAAGTTTTACCTCTAGGTGGTGGTCCCTGAATGGGTTTCTGTTTACTGTTGTTCAGAAGAAAATTTAATGCTGCCTCTAGGCTGTTACTGTTATCCATAAGTGCCTGTCTTGCTGCTTCTTTGCTAAAACCCATCTCTGTTATGTGTTTCAGAGCTTTTTCATCAACCTGAAATAAAAAGTACACACAGAACTAATAAATACAGGACTCGATAAGCCCACCAGATTTTAAATTATTTTTTCCTTAATTTCTTATTGAAACAATATTTCTTGTTTAATTAATTATAAATATTTCAGTTTTATATAAAATCTTCACATACAATCTCAAAAGAACCAGCAAATAAAGGGGGGGTTTATTAGTAGTATGACTTTTAATTCATTAGTTTTCATTTCTACTATTACATGCTTTCAAGCACAAAATCTCCTAGTCTACATGAAAACTAAAAGAAATATCTCAAAATAATATGGGTATCAAAACCAACCATCTGTTCCTGTTTAAACCCTTTCACAACTTTTACAGACTATACAAAACCCATTTAATTCTTAAAAGATGGAAAAAATATAATTGGCAAGAGATTTTGCAGAAGAAAGCAACAAAATGCAATTGACTTCTGCAGAAATGTAGACTCCATTATTCCAAACTGTATAGAGCATGATGACAAAATGGCAAAGCAGAAATCACAAAGCATTAAGTACAGAAAATATCCTTGCACCTGCACCAAAATGATACCAGTCATCCATCCACTGCAACAGCTGCAATCAGAAACATTCTTAACTGGAATCCCATGAATATAACATTGTGTCTACAGGTTGTTCAAAAATAGCCAAATCAAGATCCTCCAATAAAACCACAAAACCCCAAGCCTAATGGAATGTAAGATACATATTTACATTTTACTTGATTAACTTTTTTACCCAAGAATCACAGTGAAACTCCTAACTATCTCAGTAAGGTACAAAAGTACTCCTAATACATAAGTATTCTAAACAGACCTCAAAGTTAATTGAAAGGAAAGTCATTATTCCTTGACGTATTTTAATTTTATTCTCATTATATTTGAGTTTTTGTTTTTTAATATTACAGATTCAAGATTCCTTTTAAGTCTTCCACCTTACCAGTTCTCGGTAGACACCTTCATTCTTCCCCTCAGGTTTTGCTATCTTCTCTTTCTGGAACAGTTCTCTGTTTCGATTCCCTCCAGCACTCACACTGAGATTGCTTCTGCTACTACCACCACCTCCTCCAAACGTCTTGGTCTTTAGATAAGCACAAAAATAACATTTCAGCAAACAGAACATTATGAAAACAAGCCTCGGTTTTTATCTAGTAGAAAAAGTGCATACTTTTGTTGCAGTGGCATTTTTGTTTGATTATGCTCTGGATCAACAAATAAAGGGAAAGTGAATTTACACACACACACAAAAAAGATAAATTTATTACTTAGGGATTTTTTCCCCATGCCCAAATGAGGCTATAAAAAGGGTATATAATTCTAGCTTTTATGACTTACTAAGCAAATTTGAGAATTAAACTAAAAGGAAGACCAAAGGAGAACATAAAAACCTGATACATTAGAATTAAATTTCCTAGCTACTCTTTCAGACTGAGTTCAGGGAATCATGGGGGTTTTGAGAATTAAAAAAAAGAACAGGAAAATTGATAACCTGCATTTATTACTTAAATCTTATTAGCTAAACTGTAAACCTCTCATTTTTTAGTAGTGGCATCGAAATCATATCTACCATAAAACATTATGATATATTTATTAACTTTAAGATAAGAGCATAGCCATCAATACAAAAGGACTCTTAATTCTGATTCATCTTTTTAAAGATACAGGAGTAGAATTATAAGTGGGCAAATATCAGAAAGCATTTGTCATTTAAGAGAGAAATACTTAAAACAAGAAAAGATCAATCACTGTAGGTAAAATGCTGCAACAGATGCATTCTAACCTCTTTGCTCTTTGCTACTTCTGCAATAGCAGCTGTTCTCTGCTTTTCAAATTCATCATTGTCCGCAACGGTTTTTACAGTATTTGTCATTTGCAGAGTCTTTCTGCGATCAAGGTCTCTGCTATCCACTTGCACATGAGATGCACATTTCTGAAAATGCAAAAGAAATTTTTAATTAATTCTTCTGCCTACTCTCATTTGAAAAAGACTGAAGTATTATTCCATTAGGGTAGAAGACCCTCAGAAAAACAATATGATCACAAAAATGTACACCTAGGACATCTAGATCTGCCTTTGCTGAAAGCACAAGACTCTGGTCCACTAGAAAAGCTAAAAAATAAAAACCAAAACTTTTATATTTTAAGCTTAGTTCACAATGTAGCTAAGACATTGTAATGTAATCACAATGAATCTTGGAAATTTTATGATCCTTGCCAAATCCTTTGGCATTTAAGAAGGGACTGCATTAGTGCCTACGATCTGACCAGCAGAATCAAAGGCTCCACACACTAAATAAAGTTTGAAATTGAGAGGAAAAATGTTACTGGAAACTGTCACAACCATGAGACAGGATTAACACTTTTTTTTTTTAACAGGCACATTTTTTATATCCAGGTTTATCAAGATCTAAGGTGTTTTGATAGCCTTTACCTAACTGAAACAAGGTACCTAGGTATCATAATACAGGTATTTTTATGAAGTGACAAAGAGAAGTACACTATACCTGCCCAAAAGGTACAAAAGGAGGAGGGCCACCTTCTGTTCCAATATTACTCCTATTGTGTTTTGCCAAACTCTGTAAAAGAGAATTGATAATTAATAAATTGCAAACAGAAACTAGATTATGTGATATCTCTATTTCAGAAGGTATATGAAACTTGCAAGATAGACATTTTAAGCAGAAAAAAAAATTATATTTTTAAATCTTGGGTCACTTAAGAAGGTTGGAGGAGAAGCAAAGAAACAAAGAAAACTATGGAATTTTGTATAATCACTAAGGCAATACATAGAGCAAATGTAGAAAATTCAGTTAATATACCAAAATTTACACAAATAGAACAAAGCAACACACAAATAGGCAGCAGATGTTTCTTTATACAGTGTCCAATGAACCTGCTGCCAGTAGAGATTGTAAAGGCACACAGCACGTTTTAGGAGGGATTGGACCAATTCAGCCTTGAGAAGGGAAGGTTCAGGGGGATCTTAGCAATCTACACAATGGAGACAGGCTCTTCTCAGGGGTCCCAGTAAGACAACAAAGACAATGGGCGGAAACTGAAACATAGGAGAGTCCCTCCATCACCAAACACTTTTTTGTGAGGGTGACTGAGACAGGGAGGTTGTGGAGTCCCCATCCTTGGAGATACTCAAAAGCTCCTAGAACACTGTCCTGGACAATTGGCTCTAGGCAGCCTTGACTGAGCCAGATGACTTCTGCACTCAACCATTCTGTGAAATTCATGATCCCATGCATAAGCAAACGCAGAAAAGATTAGTCAGAATGGTATCCCCTCGTATAATACTGCAATTCTGGATGCCAAGGTTGTATAAGTGCTCAGACTGTGATCTCTACCTAAAAACAATTTCCTTTGCACCATTTTGTTGGAAATGAAATGATGTGCTACTAGGAAAAAAAAAGGACAAGTCCTTAATGCTCTTAAAATGCACCAAAATTACATTTCCTATAATGCATATCTTTTATCAAATTCATTTCTTATTGTCCTTTTCCCCCAATGGACAGTCATGCATGATTACATACATCATTTACTACTCCCTGTTGTCAGAGACAGCCATAATTACTTAGGGCTATATATGACACTTACCTATATATTTATTACCTGATGTGAAATTGATTTAAATCTGTCATGTGAGAAATAGAGTATAAACATGAATAAGCTCTAAGCCACTATATTATCTGAGAATTTCTTAAATGAAGTAATAGAATAATTTAGCTAATACATACTCAAAACCTCTGGTCCACTCCTTTCAAGTTAACTAACTTTTATTCAGGAGCTAAAGACTGTTTTCTAAATCATTTATGGCTATTAATTCCTTCCAAGGTTGAAAAAAAAAGAAAAATCCTGTTCCTCATGCCTTGAAGCAAAAAACACTGATAAAGTATTTGATAAATTATTCAAAAAAAGCACTTAGAAGTGCAGAAATCATAAAATTTTTCTGCTTTAGTTTCAATCAGTTCACTTAAAGTGCTGCCTTAGAATTCCAAGCTAACCAAGCGCTGATCACTGCAGCATGCTCACACCTCCCTGTACCTATTAACTGAAGCAGCACAGTACAACAGTGATTTCACAGCCAAGCCACTTCAACCAGAGCAGGCACTCCAGGTCCAATAAACCCTGCACTTATTCTGGTGCTTCTTTTTTGTCTGGTATTTATTTGCTTGTTTGTTTGTACCTAGAGAAATTCAGGCAATTTTGCAATGAACTACCACACTGAATCAAATTATAATAAAAAAATAAATATACTCTACCCAAGAACTCACGCATTGGATTAATTCCTCAGGAAGTATATGCTCAATTTTAAATGTACACCTTTTTCTTTCTTTCCCAAGAAAACGCATAGAAGAAAAAGACTGTTCCAATCTACTGCTCAAAGTACAATTGGGCAAATGGAAAAAAAGGCCTTAAAAACTGACTGCTTATTTACTAACATTTAGCTACATGAATTTTAAATCATAACAATTTATTGCATAAAAATGTTATCCATAATGAAAGAATTCTAATGATCTAATCGTAAATAAGAGCCCTGACACCTTCTCAAAGAGCACTCTCTGCTGAGAAGTGAAAGCAGCTGCTTCAGAAACCAAGTCTCACATTGCACCGAATAAAAAGCAAACTGGCAACATGAACAACCTTTTTAAATTTACAATTAAATCTCCTCATAGCCCAGCAGTAACTATAATTTACAATAAACTTTGTTATAAATACATTTAGTATGCTTCTCTTACCGTTTTTGCTCTATTTGCATCATGACATTAAAAACATATTTCCTAGAGAATCTCTTAAGAAAGTAAGACTTACAATATGAGACTGCTAGATATTATGTACTATTGTACCCTCACCCTTCTTTCTACATGTATTTTGAAGTATACATAAAACTACTCTCTTTTTCCATGAGATAATCTCAGTATTTAGCCTCACGTTTACCAAACTAGAAAGATCATTAAGTATACTAGAGAGCTTTACTTTTAGATAATCTGTAATTCTAAGTTTTAAAAATGCAAGAGCCTACCAAACATTCTCACCAATCATCTCAGCAGATTTGCTTCAGACTTCACTTATATATTGTCTGGTGTTTTGATTAACAGCAATACAAAATACTCTCCCTTCATAAGAAGGGTATCAGCAATATCTCACAGATACTGATCTTTTATCTTTTGAACACCAGTCACCATCAAAACATGAGGAATACCACAAAGCAATAATCATTTGGAACTGTATTTTTTCCTAAAGATGTTCATGACACTTTACCCTACATTTCCAAATAGTCCAGAAAAAAAAAAAAAAAAATCACAGCAACAGTCTCATTTACTCCTTCCTTATTTATTTAATGTCACTTAAATAGGGACACTTGAAAAGATCTGAAATTTCCAGGCAAGAATTTACCTTATGATAAAATTGAATGCTACAAGGAAGAGCACATTTATTCCTCATGCAGTGTGATAATATGCATTCATTCCACATATGCTACATTGTAGTGTGAGTCTTTTATTACTAAAACTTGATTCTTCCTGAAAGCAATTTCAAACACTGTTCTGAATGGAACAAAACAGTAATACAACTGAACAACTTGAAGCTGACAAGTATGTGCAAGGGCAATAACTTAAGACTGGATAAAGGACTTTTATTCTAAAGTTTCATAATGTTATTTGGCTTAATAACACTAACTTTATACTAAATATAAAACCCCCTTACTTCATCACCTACACAAGAAGCCAAATTAACACATCTCAGACTTTCTAGTGGAGAGAAAATAAAAAACAGCCTTCAAAAATAAAAAACTAGCTTTAAAACAAGTAATTTGAAATAGCCACACAAATAAAAAGTTTTATGTCTTTTTACGCAAACACAGTTCAGCACTTTACTTAAGCTACTGTGCCAAGATTAGACAAGGAGTGGCTATGTCCTTATCACCTCTCAGATATTTTAGCAATCATGCTTCTTTGTCAAGTGTTCTCTTCTGCAAACCTTTCTGAACAGGATAGAAGCATCGAGTTCATGGGGAAACTGTTATCATGTAGCATCTGGCTTTTACAGACTTGTTTGAGCCCTATCTGTCTAGCTGTCAGTCTGGATATAGAACTGGAACTACAATTTCCAGTGGTCATGGTTCACCTGTCCAAATTGATTTCTTGTCACCCACAGCTTTTCTGACATGGCCACACTCATGTGCTGTGAGCTGGTCAACAAGAAAAAGAAAATGATACCCTGGTAAACTCCAAAAGTTTGAGAACCAGAGAGCTGATGGGATAGCAGCAGGTAATAGTTAACTTTCTATACCTTAGCAGAGCAAGTCACTGACACCACTCTGTTAAATATGAAGCCAACAGAACTAGATAACAACTGACAAAAGTTCTCATCAGCAGCATGCTTTTGGTTATTAAACGCTTTGTTTTATTTACATAAATAGAGTCTGTTCCAAGTTATTTCTTTATATTGATTTTAAAAATAAATTAGTAATTATAAAGCAAAACTTATTTGTTGATGTCCAGGTAGAAGAAATATGAAAACAGAGTGTCCAAAATATTACCAAAAAAGCAAACCAATTCTATTCTTGTCTTATGATTTACATGGCGTTATTAAGAATGTGTTAGCTCTATGTTCTTTTTTCTACACCATCTATCTTAAAACTCAGTGCTTTTTAACTGAACAGAGGACCCACAAGACTTAATGCTAAATAAGAATAAAAATCATAAAATGGGATGTGTCCTGGGGTGGCATAATGATATCTTGTATTCCCTATCGTTTTGTATGCTTGACCAGAAATATGGTCCTGTAGCTTTAACTGTGTCCCGCAGCTGGGAGCTCTGCTGCCAGCGCGGGATGTTTTGAAACTTTCCCCAGCTCTCCTACGGGGGAGGGAGAAGGAAGGGACCCTGGTTTTTTGTTTTTTGGTTTTTTTGGGTTTTTTTTTTTCCCTCCCTGGGATTGTTTTTCATCGTTTTGGACCCTTTTCTTCCACTTGCTTTCTCATCCGAGAACCTGAGGCGCCCCGGGGGACAGCGGACGAGAATCGTCCAGGGAGCCACCGGAGGAACTTCACCTAGCCCTTCGGGGCCCCCCCGGAAAGGGGAAGCTACGCCTGAGGATAAGGACACTAAGTTCATCAGCTGTTTGTTCAGGTTTTCTGACCCCTTTTCCCCTTTCCCTTTCCACTGTGTGGTCTGTTAATTAAACAGTTCTTTCCACTTTAGGCTGAGATATTCTGTGTTGTGGGGGGAGGGGTGCCAGAAACCTCTGCAGTGGGGGAGGCACCTGCTCGGAGTGCTTTCCATCTAGGATATTTGTCTAATCCAAGACAGGATGTTTCTGCTGTTAGCCCCAGAACCTTTTTTATTCTGAAAACTTCATTTAAAACCAGGAATGCTTTTGTGTTTTAAAAAAATGCTTACTTTCAGCTATAAAAGCACAAAAAGGATGCCAATCAGAATCTACTAGAATGTGTATCTATAACACTCAAATAAATTTTGGCCCAGTTTGCTGAAATCTATAAAGTCCAAGTAAACACCAAAGAAGGCTAGGTCTAACAAAAATTACTGAGCCCAACTTAGCAGGAGCAACAATAAAATAAGTATTTCATACAGATGCTAATAAACAGCTACTGTGTTTCAAAGATGTAGATGAAAAAATACAGAGATGTGCATGGTTGTAGTAGCAATAGTTCATGTGGCAAGTATTCAGGACTAATGGTAGTAGGGTCATAACTTCCTGCCCTAGGAACTTCCACCCATTTGTGAGAAAATGTATGAAAAAATATTCCTGCAGCCACTTTTGCTCTACTGGGACGGAAAGCAGAGTAAAGAGGCTTACGTATATTTATGCCTTGTTGAAAGAATTTTAAACCTCCAATCTGACTTTATAACCACAACTTATTGAAAGTACTGATGAAATCTGCAATACAGGGCTCCTACCAGAGGTTACCAACTTCAGTGCTTTCTGTACATTCATTCTATTATTTTTGCCTCAAAAAGACACAGTCAGCAGATGGTAGTTGTAAAAGGCATAGCTCCATAATATTTTGGTACCAAACACACTATTTAGGAAAGCAACCACCCATGACTATTTATCAAAATAAATTTGTTTGATCAATGTTTTCAATCCCTGCAGAATACAGAAAGGAATCAGTTCCCATGCAAGGATCACTTGTAATTTCTTAATTTGCAACATTATACATTAGACCAACTTGCATATATGTGGCTGCAGCCCTAAAACTATTGTGACCGTACAGTTCTAAAAGCTTATATGAAAGTTCACATTCAACACATGAAGCTTGATGTCTTTAAATGTAATATGCAACTTGTGAGACAAGCATTTCCAGTGGTGTTACCTCACCCTTTGTAATTCCCACTTTTCTATAAGATGCTCCACTTCACCTCCAAGAACTGCTGTGTTACTGTCATCCAACAGCAAGAATCCATTTCTCACTTCAACAATTCCTGAAAGCTTAATTTTTGTTCCAGGTGGAGTGTTCAGGCTAGAGGTAGAAACAAAGCCAAATAATTCAAATGCATTTATTAATACTCTGCCACTAAGAAACATATAAAAACCTACTCTTATTGTAATTCCAACATTTTCATATGCCATTAAAAAAATTTGCATCAAAAAAGCACAGTACTTTTCAATAGCTTTACTGGAACACTTCCCACCCATTATACAAAAATGCCATACTGCAAATTAGATTCTAACAGAGATGAACATTGGCAATTTATCTAAAATCCAATTTCGCAATACCAAACTAAGGATATGATTTGTTTAGGCAAACAGACGACATTCTTAGACAACTGACTTTGACGTAAGTTCCTTATATTAACAGTTAAGAGTGACCTCCAGATAGTTAATCATCTCAATTTTTTCAGACATTTAACTTAGACACAAAGAGTGGTTAGAAAGGAGCCTTTCTACACATTGCTAAGAGCTAGGACTGGACTAGCACAAACATAAAACCCATGCATCTCATAGTGTTTCTTCTCTCATTACTCTATAATTTAAAAGCATATGAATACTTTCTGTCCTCAGCTCTCACAAGGAGCCACCTTCTTCTCATGTAAATCCACCCTAGGAAAAGCAACAGCAGAAGCATAAAAGAATCACGTATTTCCAACATATAACTGAAGGATAGGACAAGCAGTGCAATCTGGAATCTGCTTCTTCTTGAGAGAAACAGGACACAGTTAAAACCTTTCAGCTGAGAAACAATAATCTCTTTAAAATATGCTGAAGCTACTGTTGCAATCACAGGCCTACACCACATGGTGAGGAGCATTCTTAGTGGAGTTAGCCAATTACAGTACCAGTGGCATTTAACCTCAGGAATGTTAATGGATTTTTGGACTGTTCTGATAAAAGCAAAGAAAATGAGATCAAAAAATAGACAGAAAGGAAATACAGAAAAAAATAAAAATTATGCATGGGGAAAGGGGTAAATGGAAACCACAGTCTTGAAAAACCTATAATTTAAAAGAAAATTGTGATTTTTATTTAAAGTAACGGTGTACTGAAGCAGCATATTATTCAAATTTAATAGTCCAACATCAAACCTTAAACAATTACATATAACACAAATATTTAAATGTTACATAAAAAGAAGAGCTCACAACATTACTAGAGTGATGAGTTCTCTAACATTTTTGAGATTTTATCAAAAGCTTTCAAATTATGTCTTATACTCAGTTCATCTTTTAAACATTTTGTGATCTTGAATCTACTTACACAGGAGTCTGTTTGCCTTCCTTTACTGCTTTCTTTATATTCACATTGGAATATGATATTCCAAGTTCTGCTGGCTCAAGCTAAAATTAAAATATCATTAAATGTTCTGACAGCACCAGTCTAAACTGCAAGCTGGCTCCTGCTCAAAAGGAGAATTTAACAGCAAAAGATGACATTCAAAAATTAAGTATGTATCTATATCTAACTGTTGCAGCTAGCAGAGAAAGACAGAGGAAGAAGGATTTTTTTTAAACCAAAGTAATCTCTATTAGAAGAGTGCAGAGCACACCACAACTCTGCAGACTAAACACTAGAGATCATTTTTAGCATCTCCATAATCGAACACAAAAAATATCCCCATATTCAGCAGTAATCAGCTCTCTTACCATTCACTTTTAACTGAAGAAATATCCAAGTTAAAGGCCTTTCCATGGTTAAGCAGCATTAGCTGCGTTGGCTTAGGTGTGTCAAGCCTGCTACAAAGCTAAGGTAAAAGATCTGCTACTACTAAAAACTAGGAATTTGGCTGTAGTTTATACACACACCCAAAATGCTGTGTGCCATGAAATTATAATACAGTAGATGGTGGCAAAAATCCACTTTCTTCCATAACGTACATCAGCATAAAGAGGACTGTAAATTACATTCATATATACCTCTGCACGTTAAATTTAAGTTACTCCTCTTTATACAAATCCAAGAAGGAAGCCTCTTCTGTCAAGGAATCTTTTCATAAATTTCTAAGGATACTTCCACTAATTCAAGGACATTTAAGTATCACAGCAAAACATGGAAAAGAAAGTTCACCTTATTTTTGACATGCTACTGTATTCTATAGCTGTGCAGCTTGTGTGTCCATCAGTCATCTGTAAACGTAACATTCTGGGAGCAGCCTGAGATTCTTCGTTATCCTTTGGTGCAGCAACATTGCGAATTTTCTGTATTTGCAGGACACATGGCCCTTCCAGCTAGGTAAGTCAAACAGAAAAGACAAAACTGTTAGCACTGTTAAGCAAACACACGGCAATATCTAGACACACCAACAGATGCCCCCAGGCAAAGAAAAGTGTAATTTGATCAGACAGTCATGTTCAATTTCTATCACTCATGTACTGTATGTTCTAAAGCATGATAAAAATGGCTTTTTCAGAGAAACAGTTGTGATGCTTCACACATCTCTGAGATACCAATTATAAAATAAAAGTGAATAAAAACAGTTGAGGAGGCAAACAAACAAAGGCACAGATACTATCACTTCAAACATAGTACGGAGTCCAGATAAGATTTCACATGCTGTACTGCAGGGTGTCACTGACAAAGTCTTCTAAAGAAAGGAAAAAACAGCTTAGAAGACTATCTGTTTGGATCAAGAGGAAATTTCGAGTACAACTGCTTTGTAAACACCAACTAGAAACACAGCTTCTTTGCACCATGGTCCAATCAAAACATAACAAACTCAAAGGACATCAATTGTATGCTGATTACATAAAAATGCAGGATACCCTACTATACACATCACAATCTATGTTACAAAAATAAAAATAACAATTTTCAAAAAAACAAAACAAAACAAACAAAAAAAATCCCTCATCTGAAAAACCCAAGCCCAAACCAACCACCTAAACCACTTTATCACATTACAGCTATAGCTGAGTCATTTTGATTTCTCTGAAAAATAAAAAATGTTGTTGCTCAACTGACCTCTAGCTCCTAAAAGACAGTAGAAAAATGTGCACATTTAGTCAGCTTCTAGCCTTGAAGAAACAGAATAGGCAGCCCAGAAGAACACAAAATGAGAGCAGATAACCAGTAAGTAAGTATACATAAAGAAAAGAGAAATTAATAAATAAGAGAATAGGAGCACAATAGCTTTACTATGATGGCAACAGAAGATCTGATGCAGCAATCCTTCTCACTGAAAGAGGCTTTTTTAAATGCAGATCAGTTTTAACTGGAAAAGCAAATCTGATCAACACTTTGAAAAACAAATTAAATAAAAAAGGCTGCAGAAAACAAAAATCCACAATCAAAAAAACAACAAAACAGAATTTGGGAAGCATAGGAGTAACCTTAAACAGGAATTAAATTGCTGGCACTTTATGTTTTCAACTGCTTACCATCAATTTGTCAGTACTCAGAAAGGAACTCTGAGATCACAAATACTTTCTGAATGCTTCTTCTGCAATTAATGTTTCCACTGTAATGAAACTAAATTCTCAAAATAAAACCAGTAACACCTTAAATGTAACAGCTATTAAATTATACATTATAACTTTGTGGTCTTCTTTGCACTTTTATTCCTTTAAAAATACTTAACATATACTTATGGTATATAGTAATCTAGACAGAAATGGGAGGATTCAGTTTTTCCAAATCCTATGCAAATGTGGCCATCTTGTGGCTAATGTAGGTAATATTGATTTTTTTACAAACCATACAAAACACAGATATTAATGAATGAGTGAAACATCTCTGTGTATTAATGACTGAAATTTATTACCATTTATAATGGTCAAATACCCATGTTTCATACTAGGACTCTGCCAGCTTTTATGCAACTATTTGCCTTTTATAATAATACTACAAAATAAAGTTATTCTCTATGCACAATGGAAATACATCATAGGTTCTCAAGATATAGATAAATAATACTGATATTAGTCTTGGCTGAGAGAAACAATTGTAGCACATAATTTCTATTTTTCACTGAAACATTTCTGAACAAATCACTACTTTTTTGTAAATACATAGCTCTGTAACATAATGATTTGCAGACACTGCAAGCTAAACAGCAGCATTGATTAAGGAGTCAGATTTGCTTTATGTTCCTCAAAAGAAAGGAAACTACATTTAAGAAAGCAAGGTTTCAGTATACTATCTAATAGCTTGAGCTAACACTTACAAATAGGAGTCCTTCTCAAACAGCTTTTTTTCTGTGCAATCATTCTTTTCAACATGTGATGGATTATCACCCTCCAGGAAATGGTTTGCAAGTGTCTAGTTTGGGTTTTTTAACAATAATTTTCTAAAGATCTATGATATAGATAAAGTTAATAAAACTCTTCCTGTAAAGTTAGTGTACTAAATAATATGCCGCCTGCATAGACTGCTGCCTAGATAAAATCTGTGATCCTTCAATGGACTCTCTCTCAAGTGTGCTTTGCATAAATGGCAATAAGGTTTGTGCTTTTTTTCTTGTAGAAGTCTGTGCTTACAGCAGTGACCACTCCTTTTAGACAAAAGAATAAACAAATACAAACACCTCTTAACAGCCTCTCTCACCAATCAACCTTGCTTTCTTAAAAGAAACCCATCTTAACTTACCACTATCTGAATTTCAACAGTAAAGAAATATGTTTCCCCAGAACTTTCACATCAGTGGTACAGACTGTCAGTATTTGAAGTAAGGGATAAAGAACTGAAGTGAGAACTACTTCTAGGTTTAAAATAAAATTCCTTTATTTATCCACTCTCTGAATCACATGTAAGGAACAAAACAGGAAAGGTATACAGAAGAGGACAAACTTCATTTCTATCTAAATACATGACATGCATTAAAATCTAACACATCCAAGTTTCAAATATAATACTTTCCTCTAGCACATAAAGTGTTACACCATCTAACATGTTTTATGCATATAACCTGTACGTCATAGGAAAATTACATAAAGTGCATCGTTACAGCCACAAATGTCAGTGCGCAAATAACACAGCACTAACATGTATCGCTATTTATCAGAATCACACAACTACTTCACTTTATTCCTGACCTGCTTTGCTGCCCTCAGAGGATTATGGAGGGGAAAAAATGGACTTCTGATACAGCATCAAAACCAAATAGGTTCAATGACTTTTCAGCAACAAATGAAATTGCTAGGATTGTTCAGATTTTTATGTAAGCATTTCAAGGTTGTGAAAGAAAACCCAAAAAGTCCTCTTTTATGAAGCTTATGTTCATATATTTACACTATGATATACTCAGACATTGGGGGGTTTTGTATGCGAAGTAATGACATAAGCCAACTAATGTGCTGACATCACACAGAAAACAGAGAACACAGAAAAGTGAAGTAAAAATATTGTCTACCTTTTCCACCTTTCCGCCATTGATGTCACTGGGGAGGAACTTCTTCCCTATCGTTCTTAAGTCTGTCTGAAATTAATACAGAAGACAAGAGAATATTAACTTAAAATATCCACTCTAAAAAATAAACCATAAAATAGGAAAAAGAGCATTTCTTCCATAATGACAACTATTTATAATAGAAATCCACTCCTCTGTGTGATTTTAAAAAAATTCAATGACTCTAGACTTTACCAAATAAATCCTTTTGCTTTTTAAATTATATTCTTGTTTTAACTACATTTTCAAAGTTGATTAAAATGTTTTTTTAAATAGATGAAACCAAAAGACTATGTAACGTTTAACTGTTAAACATAACAGTGAGGTTTAAAAGGTAAACATCTTTTTTTGCCCTCCATCTGGCACTTAGAGAAAAGTATTTTTAGTTCATACCTTTTTACATGCACAAATCCTTATTTATTATGATCATAAACAACACTTTCAAATGAAAATGTGCTAAATGTAATTACTGCAAGAACTTGAATAGTAGCTTGACATTAATATATGTCAATGGCCTACTGTTCTCGCATCCTCATCTAGAACTAAGCAGGACTGAATTTCAGTATCTGAAATATTGCAAACAGTTGATTTATTCTGGTTTTCAGTGAGAAACACTGGTATCTTACAAATAAATAAACAATAGGAATGTGCTTTTAGTATATTTACTCAATATCCATAGAGGGAAAAAATGTCCAATCCTCTCTCTGTTGCACAAGATAGCCAGGTAGTGATAAGGAAGCCCATTCAGTTTTCAGTTTGAGCCCATCTGAGGAAACTATCTGTCATCAGTCAGTTATGTGTCTCTGAATTGCACACAGGCTCCTATAAACTGTTTCTGTGTGTTCCACACCCATATCATGGAATCATCATAGAATAATTTGTGTTGAAAGGGACCTTAAAGAACATCGAGTTCCAATTCCCCTCCTATGGGGAAGGTACACCTTCCACTAAGACCATATTGCTCAGAGCCCCATCCAACCCACCCCTAAACAATTCCAGGCATAGGGCATCCATGACTTCTCTGGGCAACCTGTTCCAGTGCCTCACCACCCTCACAGTAAAGAATTTCTTCCTAATATCTAGCCTAAACCTACTCTCAGTTTGAAGCCATTCCCTCTCGTCCTTTCACTACATGTCCTTGTAAAAAGGGTCTCTCTCCATCTTCCTCATAAGCTCCCATCAGGCACTGGAAGGCTACAGTAAGGTTACCCCTAAAGCTTCTCTTTTCCAGACTGAACCATTCCAATTCTCACAGCCTCTCCTCACAGGACAGCTGCTCCATCTCTCTAATCATCCTGGTGTCCCTCCTCTGGATTTGCTCCAACAGGTCCTTCCTGCACTGGGGACCCCAGAGCTGATGCAGCACTGCAGGTGGGGTCTCATCAGAGTGGAGCAGAGGAGCAGAATCCCCTCCCTTGCCCTGCTGCCCACGCAGCTTTTGCTGCAGCCCAGGTCACATTTAGCTTTCTGTGAGTGCACATTGCTGGGTCATGTCCAGCCTCTCATCCAGCAGCACCCCCAAGTCCTTCTCATCAGGGCAGCTCTCCATCTGGCCAACCCCCAGCCTGTGTTGGCACCAGGGGTTGCCCTGACCTAGGTGCAGCACCTTGCACTTGGTCTTGTTAAACCTCATGAGATTGCCATGCACCCGCATCTTGAGCTTGTCCAGGTCCCTCCAGATTGTATCCTGTCCTTTAGGTGTGTCAACTTTACTGCTCAGCTTGGTGTCATCTGCAAATTTGCCGAGGGTGTACTTGGTCCCTTCATCTATGTCATTACGAAGGTAGTTAATAAGACTGGTCCCAATACAGATCCCTGAGGGACACCACTTGTCAGTGATGCCCACTGGGACTCATTGACTACTACCCTCTGGATGAGACTCTCCAACTACGTTCTTATGCCTCTAACAGTCCATTCATTAAATCCATCTTTCTTCGGTTTAGAAAGAAGGATGTTCTCAGGGACTGTGTCAAAGGCTTTACAGAAGTCCAGCTAAATGACATCTGTAGCCCTTCCCTTGTCCACTGATGCAGTCACCCCATCACAGAAGGCCACTGGGCTGCTCACGCAGGACTTGCCCCTGGTGAAGTCCCCAGCTTTGCAATCAGAGCAGCGGGAAGGGGACACAACTTTTGCAAATTCTTTTAAAGTTCTTATACAAAATAAAAACATTTGAAGGACTGAAGACTATGTCTATTCCATTCTTATTTAAGCAATTCACACATACACACACTCAAAAAAGGTAAAAAAGGTCAGTTGACTTCTTGCTTTCTTCTGCCTGAAACGTGCCTCTAGCAGTCAAGGAAGAATTTGCAAGAAGTGGAATATTAATTCACTGTTATCCTGTCATTAAAGACATACTGTTACTCTCTACTTATCCAACAGACAAGTTAATCTTCTGGGAACAAAAACAACTGACTTAATGATAAAAAGTGCTAAGCAATTAAATCTGGCTTTGGAGTACTTGTGCAACACTTCTGGTTTATTTTTATTATCTATCCAACAAACCTGAAATAACAACACAGGCACAAATGAACATGTCAGTACTTGTTCCAGCACATGATTACATGCAGGGTAACACCCAGCAACCCACAGGTATTTTATTTGAGTTTTGTATAGAGTAGCAATGCATTCTCAAATATATGGGCATGCTACTATGGTCCAGAAATCAAAAGCTTACACTCTGCATGTTTTGTACTACATTCATTGCATCTTTGCACTATAATTTTGCTTCAATTCTTTTCATATTCCTTACATGAATTGGTGCCTGCATACATATGAGTAATTGAACATATGCCTTAAAGAATAAGTGAAAGAAGCAGAGGGGACACTTTCTCAGAGTACCATTTTAAACCATCTAGTGGTTGAATCTTGAGGGTGGACAAAATAGTCCCCAACAACTCTCACATAATTTCATTACTTTATTATTCCTAATTTCATCAAGGAAGAATACTTTTCTCTTAAGCACTCAACTACAATGTTTTCCCCCTTGAAACCACATATACTTATTACAAAGGACAAAGTTTATATTAAACTATATAAAGTACAGACAAGCTTGTTAAACATCTGAATATGGATTTGATAAAATATGTTAAAATAAAATAACAAATATATGAATTAAGAAAGGCAGCAGACTTACTGATGTTTACCAACAATGTATATACTAGAATTCTAAAAAATAGGGATTCACATGCACACTTTTTTCATATCCTTAGAACTATTATGGTTTATTGCATCGAAGATGTTTCTCTATCTTGTATACTCCTGTGTTAATTTTTTGGCAGAAATTATGACTACTAATCCAGATTTCTACAGTAAAGAAAAAAAACAGTTTGTGGTTACATAAATATGTAGACAACAGTGATATGTAGTCTGAATGAGCTTTAAGGAATATCATGTCCAGGAAGCAAACTAAGTAAGGGTGTTTTATTGATCCCAATAAACTTATTTTGTATTAAAATTTCGTATTCATGTCATTACATGGCACTTCTGGTTGTATTACTACTTGTAGTTTGACTTTAGTTTCATATTCCATAAACAAAAAGTATTTTCCTACTGCTAAATCTGTTCATTTCTTCTCTTACAGGTTTCACAGTTTGAAGTAAGTGTTCTTTCCAAATAAAATTCACAATTCATATAGGCAAGGAGAGACATAAGTACTCTGTCCTTTGCATAAATCACACATGGTACACTTAATTAGACACACAAACCTATACTTGAGCCATTAGATATAGAATTTTTAGCATGACTTTTCAGAAAAAAATATTCACTACCAATAACTTACATTAAGGGCAACTAGGATAATATCATTTGTATTAACTTTTTCAGGTGAACTTAAGCAAGCTTCAATTCCTTCATCTGAAAGATACCTGTTAAAGAAAAAAAAATTAGAATATCACAGGATGTATCAATGAGACAAACATTTTTTCTGTGTATGAGATCGTCTTTAGTTCCTATCTTTTGCACTGGCGAAGCACAGACGCAAAAATACTTGAAAAACTGTTTAATGCAATCAGTTTCCTTGCACTGAGATGAGATTAAGAAATAGATTTCGTCTTTCATAATTTCCAAACAGAAGGAAATTTTTAAAAACGCAAACTTGAAAAAACGTTGCACTTATAAAATAATCAAAGCCATCACAAACAGGGTAAGATTGTGCTCCTCATGTTCAGCCCCCAAATCACAGGAACCTGGTTTCAAGATCAACCCTTTGATACTCTGACCTTTACTTGATGGAAGAGGCATATTTTCACTTGTGCATTTACAAGAAAAAAAAAAAACTAAACAAAACAGCCAACTCCCATCCTGCTCCACATCCACATCTATTTGCAAGGAGCAAGGCTGCACAGCTAATCCCTCAAGAGCTGGGTCACACAACACTGCCATCCTATAAAATGTATTTTGGTTGCCTGGGCTACAAAGCAACTGGTAAAAATGAAAGTGCATTACAAAGTATGAATAGGCAGATACGGTGAACAGTATTAAATAAGAATAAAAATTCTCCTCCAAAATAACATTTGGAAACAGTATTTGTGAGACTGATGGTGGTAGTGCAGGATCATTATCTTTCTGCAAAAATTCTGTAAGTATACAATAAATTGGTTCATCTGAATACTAAGTAAGTTTTGAATTGATTACCTGAATAAACTTAAAAGGGCTGACCTATTCTAACCTTCAAAAAACACTTTAAAAAAGGGTAATTTTAACCTGAGTGGTCAGAAATTGTGACATTTGTTGTTCATTTCGCCTAGTATACCCTATTCGTGATCCCAGTTTTCAATTTTATGTAGCTGGCAACCTGCCTTCTCTGCCCAGCTCTTCATTTTATTCAAATACATCACAGTAACCATTAAATAATTGATAGATATGCAGTCTGAAACACAGTACTTCCTCAACATTTAAGTAACTACTCACCAAGAAATCACCATTTCCCAGATAATAAAAGAATTATTTAGGAACCAAAGAGTAATATACACTAAGAAATACTGAAAATAAATATTCCTGGTTGCTTCAAGAAATATTTCTTTTTAAAGAAAATAATATGCACAGTGTAACATATAAACAACGCAAAATACTTGAAGGAAAGTACATTAAACAGACCTTTTTGATTCCAGACCTGGTAAGTTTAACATTGCCCTCTCCAGGCCTGCCCAGACTAAATACTGGTCCCAGCTGTGCTCTAACCCAGACACTTGATGGGATACAACTGTTCACATCAGACATTGGGATCTAGTAAATCCTGAGTCAACAGCCCACCATCACCAAAAAGAAGAAAAACCAGTAATGAAGCAATTCAGATGGAAAAAAAGCATATATATAGAAGCATAAGAAAAAACAATCCTATTTTTTTAATAAAAGACAGATGCTTGAGAAGAATAAGGTAGAAAGACCTGTTAACTTGCATGGGAATACAGGATTTTCCAGCTGAGCAACTCTGAGCTTCAGTACTACGATATGTGAAGATTTATGCAACTCCTGTGCATTAGCAGATCTCATTAGCTGGAGTCAGAAGGTAAAACAGAACAGCATTCCCACTCTGTGCCAGGGGAAACAGATACATCCTACAGACTATCCTGCTCTCAAGGCTTCAACTGTGGCTTAATTACACCAACAGACTTCCTAGAAAGAACAGTACCATAAACTCTACAAGTTTACCTTCTGCCGTCTTCAGCACAAAACTGAACATAAGTTGAACAGCAGGGACTGGGGGGAGTACAAAATCCATAAGCTGAGTTTTAGACTTGGCTAAGTCATGGAAGGATTCTTCCTCTTCTGCTCCAAATGCAAATGAAGTCATTCTTCATTCTGCTGAAGCTAGAGGGACTGCAGTTCTCTTACAGAGTTACTTAAGCCAGGTACTTCGACATAAGCGCCACCATTTCCCAGCGAGCAAAAACTGTTTTTAAAAAATGAGTGAACAAGAATCTGACCTATAATTAAACTTCCTCTATATAGGACAAGATTAATTCTGCTATTACAAATTCACTGCTGAGTCATATTTTACTTTCTCACCTCAAAGTGAAGACTGAATCACAGCTGTCAAAATAGCACTCTGATTTAGTCAAAATTTTCAGTTTGTAACTTTTTATATATAAATTTATATATGAATACTCCATTTAGTTTGTCTCATTATTTAGGAGAGCTTTTGAGACAGAAGGATAAAGAGAAACTCACTGGAGAAGACCACTAATTTTTGACTTGTGCTAATTTAAGCAACAGCACTTAGCAAAAACATTGCCCATCTGAACAAAATCTCTGCCAACGTCACAGAAGCACCAATCATAAAATACCACTGGGGACATCTGTTAGTTTGATTTAAGCAAACATCAAAGCTTTTTAGCAAAAAAACCTGATTGACTTAGTTATTAAAAGTGTTTTCAAAAAAGCAAAATCTGTGAATATGAGTGTGGGGAGGATATTTTATAGTTTGGGGTCGGTTGGTTTGGTTTTTATAGACGCTTATTATATGAAAGTATAAATTAGTTCAATGCAAAAGATCAGGATCAAACTTACTTTCAAAGAAAAAGCCCAACAATTCTGTCAGCAAAATTTTGCTGAAGAACTTCAACAGAGAAAAAGAGAGCTTTCCAGTAATGTGCCAAGTGCTGCTTCTGTGCAACAGGATGCAAAACAATAGATTTAGTATGGAATGGTTAGAAATTGGTTAGAAAATGGTCAGGAAGCAAACTGCAGCCAGTACAATTAACCAAAGCACAGATTTCTCCTGCTTTAACAGAAGCTTGAAACCAGTGTATATCAAGTCAGTCTTTTCCACTTTGCCCTCATAACATTCTTATACAGGCTACTAAATATAGCAATGAGTACTCCAAGCATGTTTAGATTTTTTTAACAGGCTTACAGAAACTTATTTAAAATAAATTATTTTATTTTCTCCTGTTTGTACAGTCTCCTATAAGAACTACCTAAGTTTTAGTTTTGCATATTTCCTGCTATAGGCCCACAAATTATTTAAGAAAATAAAAATAAGTATTTGTATTAAATTTATTTTGAAGTAAATGTATTTATACAGAAACACATACATATTTATCTTGCTCAAGTATGAAAAGAGAGTTAAAATAGACAAAGCTACCTCTTCAGACAGGATAATCCTTCCCCTTAAAACATGAAGATTATTAAGTCTGTGCTTTTTCCAGGCTCTGATGGAAACAGAGTCCCCTTTTCTATCGGTTCTTAATGAGGGCATCTGATATGCTGAAGGTAGGACCTTTACAGCATAAGGCCACTCAATTCTTTGTTGTCTGTATTAGATCAAGGAAGGAAAAAAAAAAAAAAATCTGACCCTGAACAAAACCAAAGACAGTAAAAACCTGCTCTGACTCAGAGAGAACAGCCCTGCAGCTCTGTGTCTCTACTATATTCACTCAAGTGTCTCACAGCACCTGCATTACCTGTTCTGCCCATTCTGCAAAATACCATCACCTTAGATAACAAAAGGTGACCTACAGTGTGATCCTATTACATTAATCCAACACATTTCCTACTGCCAAGTGGTAGGAAGCAATCCTAAACCACCCATGAAGCAAATCCCACTGCTGGAAGTGCTCATAAGCTCCCAATTCCCAAGATCTACCTGGCAGTCATGTACAAGCAGTGTCTGTCAATCCTTGCTCTCCACACCTCCATCCCAAGCTGTCCCTGCCACCTTTCGTTTATAAAGCAAGGGGACACTGGGAATAACCTGGCACAGAAGTGCTGCTGCCACAATCAACAAACGTCCCTTTGTCCTTCTGTAAACAAACATTTCAGAATTAAGCACTTTTGCTTAACATGAAGGAGGAAATCAATAAAAGGTAAAATAAATGGGTGAGAAGCGTAGAGTGAGTGTAGAGCCAAACTCTACAAATCTCTCCAAGAAGTCCAAAGCAGGCCAGTGGCTGACCACTGACATCTTAAAAAGACAGAAATGACACAAATTACTTCCCAAAACCAAAAAAAACCAACAACACACACACCACAATACAACCTTCTGCTATGAGGACTGGTAACTAGACTAACATACACTGCAAGCACCTTTAGTTTTCAAGAAATAAAGTACTCACTAGACTTCTTTTTTGCACATGTTTATAAACAATCTTAAAAGTTATATATTGAAGTCATGAAAAGAACTGCATTGATTTCAAGGGAATTTTAGTAAGTTGTGCTGCCGGAGTCACGTAGGGATTATGTGGCCCTGGAACATTAATACAAATTAGAAGAAAAAAGAAATAAAATCACAGTTTACAACCAAATGGGCATAAAGCTTCCACAAATGGTTGAGATGGTTATTTGTGGAGCATTCTCAAGAGAAAGGAGATCAGAAGAGAGAGGAAAATAAATGTTTCGACTGCAATTCTTTTGCATTATGGTTGCTGAAACCTGAGGGATATCTCACGTATTCCTCCCCCCACTCCAGCTCCATTCATCTGAGACGCAGCAGTACAATCCTCTTAGCAACAGCTTTTGTCAGAAAAACATCTCCTAGAAAGTACCTGCATTCTCACCTTCAAATGAAACATTAAAACAAAACCTTTAGTAATGAATCGGCATTTTCTACATGAACCATTCACATATAAATCCAAATCTGCAATTTTTCTGTCAAAATGTTCTCAACAAGCTTCTATGAAAAACAGATTTCAGTAATTCTTCCTTTGTAATACACAGAAAAACATATTACATCAGAGAAAGGCAGAGCTGTTTTCCCACTGCTCCTTCATATCAAGTATAACATCAATTTAATAACCCTCTGTTGCACATTACAGGTGTGCACATTCTCTTTTTTGGTATTTCCCACTGCTGTGGGATATAACCGTAGTACCAATCTTGCCTGTGCCTTTACTTACCTCGCTTTATGTTCTGCTTTACTTCACAAAGAACAAATTACACCTGATGTGACCTGGATAGACAGATTTCTGTACTGCCACTCTATTACCTATGTCTGAAACACTGAAGAAATTGGCAATATCAAAGGAAGATGCATTTTTTTGTCTGCTCTATACTGCTGGATCAAACACTTCATCTGCAGACAAACACGCACGTGTATACACACACACAAAAAGGTTTTAAATGAGAGTCTTATTCTATAATTAAATCCACCAGGTAAACAACTCTCCTAATAATGCTTAATTTTTATGAGCAGCTTTCCTGAAAAGCATGTTTTCTTTCTTTGTAATTAACAGTTCATGCACAAACAAAAATCTTTAATCTTCCATCCTTTTCCTATCACATATTATAATTTTCCTATAAATCCTCTGTAATTTTCTTCTACCATCTCTAGAATTAACATCTTATTAAGTAGAAGCTTTCTTTAAGGAAAGAAGTAAATAAGGAAAATCAATATTAATAAACATCTTCTATAAAATTTATGCAGATTCCCAACTCATCCCAGAATCACTGCCATATTAGCAGCAAACACAAACTGCACTACCACTTCGAATTCAGCGCCAGCCACACAAAGCAACATTTCAGTTTTATAGTAAATTTTATATAGCTATTTTCACTGTGTTTATGCAGAGACCAGAATGTTCCTTACATTTCTTTGCTACAGAAGCAGATTTATACAATTGTGCCATAAAAAGGTAAGGTTTCCAAATGGAAAAAAAAAACACAGAAAGCTTTCAAATTTTTCTTACTTGATAACACCACAACAGAAGAGAGAACACTTGAAGCAATCAAGCAGAGCATTCTAAAGACCGCGCTAGTACAAGAGCACCACTGGGTGGCAGTGTTGTTCCGTAACAGAACTCTACACCATCTATTTTAAAAACTTGGGACTTCTCTTAAGAGGGCTTCAAAATATTTTGCTGAATTTCAGTTATACAAAGGAATTACACGACAATGTAAGAAATTTCACTGAGGGGCTATCCATTAGAGCTGTTTAAAAAAGAAAAAAAACAAACCTCATTTTAAGACATTATTATCCAAATATGAAAATAATATTTTCAAGAAAGTTTTTTCATATCCTCTAACAACTACTGGGAAGCAATTTACACTGTTCTTCTCTTCAGCTTCTGAGCTTTTATTTTAAAGTTTAGGTAGCTTTTCATTTAAATGGGCAAAATTAGGGCTAACTGTTCATTTATCCACACGGCAAACATCTGCAAGGAAAGACAAACCTAGATTCAAGCGGCATTCTTGGCAATTTTATTATTAACATTCTCACAACAAGAAATCACTTTTCTTTTTGAAATGGCATCTAAAGATTTACTTCCTACATCATCTTCTTGTCTGGTATATTTGGTATATCTTCCTCTGTACTTTGCACATACAGCAATGATTATTGCTATAAACTGTATTTTTGTTCTCCTATCACTTTTTCAATTTGTTAACAACACTTTGAACTCTGACCTGAGCAATCACAGCTTTGCAGTTGTAAGGAGCTTTATCTCACATTTGAGCTTAGTACTTCATCCAGGTGTTTAATGATAGTATCAAATCAAGCATGACCTGGGAGATGTTTTCACATAGCCTCAGATTTTGACAGGGAACCATCCATAGCCATTCTTCCCAGTACAGTCAAACTACTTTTATAATTGCCTTACAGGAACTTAACCTAAACTGTTTCCCTATTTCACTCCTTAAAGATGCAAACCCAAAATGTTAAAATAACAGAATGTACTGTCTTGTATCACTATTAAAAACCCACTAAGTTTTAAGTGGACTTGTGCTAACAAAAGCCTATTTGAACCATCCAGAAAGCACACTAAAAAATACGGAATTTTTGTTACAACTCAGTTAGCATTTAGATGAACAGACACCAAGGTATTTAAGTCTATCTTTAAAATATTACTGACATTTCTAAAACTGGTGCACAGCCACTGCATCATCTTGGTCCCCAGGCAGTTAAACTTGCATCCCAGTTACCTAACTTTTCACCCCTGGGAACACACCACTTCCTTAAGCGCAGTCTCCAACCCAAGCCAAGCTGAAACCCCAGAAAGGAGCTCATAAAATATACATTCACAAGCTCATGTTCTCAGATGTTTAGCTGACCAAACTTAAGGTTTAAACCTCTCTCAGATGCCTATGACATTTGACTTTCAATGAAAACATGAACTAAGAAAGTCAATGTATTTTTAGAACAAAACAAAATAGGTTGTGTTTTTTTCCCATTACATAATAAAAGCAGAATGACTGTCATTACTGCCCCCACCTTTTCTCTTAATGCGAGAAAGCAAAACCAAGTTAATTAGCAGTAAAATCTATTTTGACAGTAAAATCCTGACCTAAGGAAAGCACAGCAAATACCACCAAGGGAAAGGAGAAAAACCAAAATGAAAACAAACTCCAAAAGTGCAGTGCTTAAAGAAGACCAATGCATTAGCTTCTTCCTCAGTTACTTCTACCTGAAACTTTCTGTAGGAATGGGATAAAGACCAATAATTTAGAAGCACTACAGTCCTAAACATATGCAATATCAAACACTACAACTATTATTTCACTGCATAAGCAACCCTAGTCCAGCAGCTGACAGTGAGGCCCAGCACAAGCACCCACTGTGCTTCTCCTTCAGGAACCTCCTGCTCCTTGCCCAGCCTGCCCCACCCATCTTGATACAGAGCCACTTCCATGCCCACCTACCAACACTAGAGAGGCAAAGAGCCCAGATGGAACTGTTCTCCTTAACAAGGAGAATTTTCTCTCTCTCCTACAGCAGCCCTGGAGAGGAGAGCTGCCTTATCCCTGGGTCAGTAGGTCCTGAGGCAGGATTTGGTGGTAAGGAGGTTTCTGCCTGGTGTCAGAGGCAGAGGGCACCCCAGCAATCCCTCAAGAGCTTCAAAGTCATATTTCTATTATGACTTTTTAGTCACCTTTACCAAGCCAGCCTCTTAGCCATTTCCAAAAGACAAGGACTATTGTCATACAAAAGCTTGAGTAAACAGTGATAGTTTTAGAATTAATCTTTCATATGTTTGACGTGCAAAGAGAACTGTAAGTCTATTATTAGGTTAGCCTGACAGTCAGTCATTCTCACTCACACCTCTCTAGACCCACACACCATTCTTCTCTTTTTAATTACTGAAACATGTATTATTTTAGGGGTTTTTCCCCCTCCAGCCTCTCTGAAATTACTCTGTTCCAAACATTAAGTATCAGAAGCAAGTTTTCAGCATACTCTTCATCAAATTCTTGCACACAGAACATGAATTTTAAGACATTTTAACAGCTGCATTAGTGAGGTCTTCACAGTGGCACCTCCCGTAGTGTGATACATAGTGTGATGTGTGCTCTTTTTAAGTCTATTTTCTTCTATAAAACTCCTACTGCTGGGAATACTTACAGTATGAGACTGGCAGAACATCTTTAACAAGAATTTCACCGAAAAATAAACCAACCCCCCCCCCCAAGAAAAAAAAAAAGCAAAAAAAAACCAACTTGGTTCTTGAACAAAACATAAAGCTTGTTTACTTTTACAACATTACACATCTCTAATAACACCACCATGAAAACCCTCACACTCTCCACTTTCTCTTTCCCAAATGCAATACACTTTCTTCATCAAGTGCTTTATCTAAGCTATGTAAACTAACCTAAAAACCAGAATCAACCTTCCTTCCTTTATAATTTCAGTTCCCAACAGAAGAACACAAAATAATGACTTGCAAAGCCCCAAAGCAGAGTCAGAAATCCTAGAAACTGGAGAATGCCTCATCACACAGCTCTACAAGAAGCTAGAACCCAGACGCCTACAGTTCTTCTACAAGCAGGCAACTGGGCAAGGGAGGAATGCATGTGGAAAAGCCTGGCTAGAAACGGCAACAAACTACTAAGCAGGGAACTCTCAGAAAGGGCTGCACAGACAATGAATTTACTTTCTTATGCTTTTAGAAAGCTCAGATTAGATGGACTTCACTGAGTGCTGTAATGTTCATCTCTTCATTGGTATCTCTAAACAGGGTGAGAAATCAATGAAGGTCAGGGAAAAAACTACAAAGTAAGACCTCAAATCTCCATGTGGTACATTATAAAAATTGTACAGCTGCACTTTTAGGTCTTATTTGTGATATAGTTCTAAATTGCACTAGCAGCACTGTCAGAATATGCAAAGGTAACCACTCTCAAGGCTTACGTAAGTAAAGAGCCATTAAATTTTCCACTTTAAAACAACTGCAAAAGCTACTGATAAATACTTTGACAGGTAATTTACATTCAAAATTTAACAAAGTATACATTTTTCATATTAAAGATGGCAAAATTTGAAGCACTTGTTAGGAAATAGGGAATGAAGGAGATTGAAAGAATGAAAGCAAACAGAATTTCCCCCAAATAAAAGATTAAATCACCAGCTGCTTAGCATCAGTCTAGAAGGAACTTTTGCCCATCTCACTCATGACTTCATTTCCACTTCTTGAGCCCTGCATTAACTCAGCAGACACAGAGCATAACTTTCTCTGCTGGAAGTAACCAACCAAGTACCATAATGCAGCCATAATCATCAATCACATCAAAATGCAGACACAGGAGTTACTTATTTCACCACCATGTACGTAAGACTAGGAGTGTCCGAGTCAAACTGAGAGCACTATTCTGCTTCAGTGGCTACACACTCTTTTTATGGTGAAGATTAAAAGGTATATAGCTCTCGCTTCACCATATAGTTACACACAGAATCTCTGGGAGAATGAGCTGGTTAACCAAGTTCAAGAAAACCATCAAAAGCCTAGGACAAACCAGAAACTTCAGTAATAATAAAAAATAATATCTAAACTGTGAGAATTATTATTTCATGATGAAATAAATGGTTTCGGCATTTTGTGACTTCCCAGAGAACTTTACTCAAAGGCCATTATTACTGACGGCTTAGACAAAACAGCAAAGAGGTAGCAAATTTTGTATTTAAAACCAAAATATTAAAGGACTTTTTCAAAGGAAAAAGGGAGGTTAATTACATCAACCAAACAAAAAAGAAGTCAAAAGAAAGACTGAGCAAGATATTGTGGATGATTAATTTGATAAAAGCTAATAATAAAGACATTTCAAAACAGATAGAAGAATTCTGACAGGTGACAAGGATGACAAATGACTGAGTGGCAAAAGGATTGATAAAAAAAAAGTTATACTATGTAAGTTGGTTTTCTTTGGGTTTTTGGTTAGTTGGTTGGTTTGCTGGGTTTTTTTTAATTATTTCTAAACTAAAACTCTACAGAGATTTGGAAGTTTTCCAAAATAAAGTTCTTGTTCAAATACATACCTAAGCAAGTTTCTCAAACTGATACTACAATATAAAAGGCCCTAGAATATAAGCAGGAGTGACAGCAAACCCCACTGGGATCTGCAAATATTCACCCAATAGCTCTAGAGGAGCCAAAATCCAGAACTGCTGACATGTTTTAAATTAACATCTCCACCAGAAGAATGGAAAACAACAAAACATCAGATATGATGATCACATGAAATCCTAGCAGTTACACAGACGCTTATGAACAAACTCATATAAGATGTAATAGAGACTAGAATTTGTAGCCTTGTGATAACCCTGTGAGCTTTATGGGGAAGACAACATTTCTGGCAGATAGATGTCCCACCCACAGCTATCAGACTTTTCTGAAAGATGAAGAAAATGAGTGGAGAGCAGAAGTACGTTGAAATAGCTCTGCAAGACCCTTCACCAAAGGTTTTTAAAGAAGATGAATTAAGGCAAAAGAAGAAAGAATTCTTTCTAACATACTAAAACATGGGAAGAGAAGGGTATGAACACAATGATCTCTCTTCCAGAGGATTAGTCAGCACTGGATATATTCCATTGGTTTGCACAGAATACCAAAAATTTTAAGGCAAAGGACTGGATAGCAAAGTGGTAATTGGTGATGATTATATAGTTCTAGATGGCACCAAAATCTATTAGCTTAATGCCCTCTGTGACCATACGATAAGACATCAGGTGAATTTCAACATTAATAAACACAAAGCACTGCACAATGATAAGAAAAATACCCTAATGCAATGTACACAGTCCTGAGCTCTAATTTAGTTATCATTAATGAAAAATATGTAGTCATGTGGTTATTTCTGGACAGTAAGTCATGGCTCAGTAGCAGTCCAATTCACAAAGAATACTAAGATCAGTTTTGAAAACAACACATGACACATTATAAAACAAAGCAAACCAAACAATTACTAAGTGGTAGTGTTGCTGTATTTAAGTTTCTATTATAAAATCTCAATTTGTTTAATTTTTAACACAGACTTCCACCACAGGTCACACTGTAAAGCACAGATTCTCCTGACTAGTTGCAGAACCTCCAACCATGGAATCCTTCCAAGATATAGCTAAGCAAAGCTACATCTGATCTAATCTAGAGTCCTTTTTGGAGCACAAGCTTTAATTAGGACAACTTTCAGATTCCTTAGAATCAAACTTTCTGTTATTTCAAGAATTCAATGCAACTTACAACTCTACCTGAACATTACATTTTAATATGCAAAAACATGGGCTTAGTTTTAAAAATATTGAAGTTATGCTGCCCTTGGTTAATGCATTTTATTCTTATTTCCATGCTGGCTTTATATACATGCATTTATTTTTATTTCTACTGCTTTATAATCAACTGAAATTTTGCCACAATTTCATAGATGTTGTTGGCTCTTCAGGTCAGTGTTTTGTTCCTATGCTTCTTCATACCTTCGATCAAAAGCTATCTAGCTTCTATAAATTGATTTGGCAATCCTTTAGCACATAACTTAATTAACATATACCTTCTACATTTAATTACAAGAGAAATGTAAAGTCTGTTGCTAATATTGATAAAGAGAGACAGAGATACTAAATCCCAGTTCAGAATACATTTAACACTCTATGTTACAGGATTTCCATCCTGAGAGCATGAAGCATTGTTTGTACTGCTGCTTCAACATAGGTTCAATGCATATGCTATCAAATGTTACAATTCTTTCCTAGTGTAATGTCCCAGCTTACTAACCTTTATAAGACATACAGCAAACAGCTGATACCTGAGTGGCCTCTGTGTAACCAAGCTGATTACATTGCAGATTAGAGTCCTCAGCTTCTTATAAAAAGCCAGACAAGAATTAACTAAGACCAGCTCTCAGCACACACAACACAACCAATGAAGTGGTGATTTACTGTACAGCAACTTAGCACGTATTGTGATCAGCTAATGAATTGGGAAGGCTTTGAGAATCAGTAATGTCTCCAATACTAAACCAGAGCTGTAAGAAACTATCACATGGATAAATGCAAGAAATTGAGTCTTTCTGTTGCCAACACTGATTTGCTCTCCTCGCCACCAAAAGAGTCCCAATTACAAGTTCTAAGTGTTATAACAACCACTTTTAAGAATCTGAATGTAATTTTGCTATTGATATTTAGAGATTTTAGTTGGCTGGATCATTTGAGGTGACTTTGCTCAATCCCTGGCAGGAGCACAACAATTCATTGCAGTCTACCAACAATCATCAGTCATCCCAAGTTAAGATCCCACTAGCACTTAACTAACCAAACAACAGAAGTCTGCAGTTTGATGATGAAGAGCACCCCAAATACCACCATCTCTGATGTCTCTAACTAAATGTCAGCACTGAAAAACTTGACCAGATATAAGTCCTTCATCCAGAGAAACCATTCTCTTACCCAGGACAGGCACAAAAAAAGGGCAAGATTAGAATCAGCATGCAGAGAAAGATGATAGTAAGGCTATCGAGAAATTAAGTATTACCAGCTGTCTGCTGGTAATACTTAATACTTTTATGTCTGCTGACATAAAAATTACCAAAAGATCCCTCTTGATTGGGCATAAAACCATATGATTAAGTCATCATCTTTTCAAATTCGGGGTTGTATCTTCATAAGCCCAGATTTGTCAACACATAGTTTCAGAACCACCTTGGTTATTTCATTTTTTAATGAATTTAGTACTGTTTCTCTTTTCCTCCTACACTCAAACTTATGTTACTGCCTTCTAAATTCATGTAATTTATAACTATGTTTTTCCAGCTTATAAAATGAAGGTAAATACTGCAATTATAGCGTTTATACTAAATTATTATTTCTAGGTACAAAGTATGGCTGTGATGCTTCTGGCATTCCACTGCATAGAAAAGCCAAGTATACCATCAGACAACAATTAGTCCCCTGGCAAAACAAAAGGAAACACTTAAAAATTTGAAACATGAAAGCATGGCAGGAAAAAGTCAATTCCATTATCCAAATCAAAATTCAGACAAAGGAAAAGCAGCCCCAACATAAACACATCCATGAGTTAATCACTGTTTTTCATTTCTATTTCTTTCCCTTCTCTGTCTTCCTCTTCCCCATGGATCTAAAAAGTTCTTATTCTTCAACTGCAACACAGCAGAAAAAAAAAGAAGCTGATCTTGTACAATAATATGCAAGAAGGTATGTAAGATACCAGGGCTTTATGACCAAGATATGACATGACAACTTTCAAATAGGTAGTTCACAATATTCTCAGAGAAAAGATCCACAACATAAATTCATTTCCCTGAAGGTACACCATTCTCCATGTCACTGCAGTACTACTACACTCTTATATACAGAATTTATGTTCTAGACTTTAAGTCATATAGCAATTGATCTACTCAATGCTGTTTTTATTTTCAGAATTAGACACACATTAATCATACAAGCAAAATAAATTTACTCAGATACTCTGTAAAAGAAGATGAAGAATTAGGTGCAGAAATCAGGTGTAAATTCCTTGGCCACACCTCAAGCATTACTGCCCTTCAAGTACTACAGGCATCTATGAGAAGAGATTATCGTTTTTAAATATTTGAAGACCTGAATTTCCTAGGCTTCTCTTTTTCAACTACACTATCCAAGTGATTTAGCCTTTCCCTACGAGGTCATGTTGTTTTCTAGTTCTCTACCTAAGACTTCTTTTTCTCTCTTCCCTTCTCCCCACCCACACAGCTTTCATGCAGTGCTGTACCCAAACTGGACACTTTACTCCAGCTAATGCCTTACAGCACTGACCAAGCTGAAAGAACCTTTTCAGGTATCTTACAAACACCATAATTAACAACCAGGACAGCGGCTTTTTATACCTCATTCAACAGCATGATACTGCATCATACTTTATATGGTATATAACAAAATATAAAAAAAGAAAGAACCCTCAAAATATTTTCCTGCAGAACTGCTTCTCATGAACCCCTACGATAAGCAGGTGACTACGCCTACCTACAGCCACAAAAAAATCTGCATTAAGCCTGTTGAAATGCATTTGTTACCCTTCTATTCCAGACCCTATTCAAAGTTAATTTTAAATTCCAAAGACCGGCTGCTGAAGTGCTTGCAAACCCTTCAGGTTAGACATTGTCTCATACTGTAAATAATCCCCCATCTTACAAGAAACTGTGTCTGCTGTATAGAAACTACATTTTCTTTTAAGTATCTACCTCCCCCAACCCCAGATTCATTAAATAAACAAGACAGCAGTGTTTTTTTCCTTGTCAAAATTTGACATGTCTTGTTTCCTAAATTTCTGTTTGTGGTTGCATGTCATCCTATTATGTTTGTCTATAAAAACACTGAAAATTATTAAACTGTTTACAGAACACCATGTTAGCCTGAGTGTTTTAAGATTCTCATTCTTACAGGGAAAAAAAAAAAACTAACGGAGCAGTAACAATAGCTAAAGCCCATGAATATTTTCTCACAGTGTTCTTTTGCTGCCACATTTACAGAAGTGTGAAGTGTGAATCATTGAATTTTACATAAAGCAAAAAGCAGGCATTTTGGAAGTAATCTTGTTACCCAACCATAGGCACACAATTTTAACCCAATCCGGGATGGAGATAATGCAGATGAACAGATCAAAGACCCAAAATGAGAAAGGAAGAGTACTCCAGAAAATAAGACCCCTGTTCCCTATGATGCTTCTTGAATATAAGGGGACATAAAAGAATTATTTTCTGGAACGGAAGCCTATTTCTCACCCTTAATTAATTTAAGTTTAGAGAAAAGAAAAAACTAAAACCACAACACAAAACATTCACCAAGTCTTGCCTCAAAAGTTTGGTCCTACTGATCAGATTTTGGAGAATGCCATCATTTAAACTTTCCCTCTGTGCTAATTGCTATCAGCTGGACCTTTACTGCTAAGTACTGGCATTTAAGTATGACATCTCAATTTTCACTGATGTCAGCTTCCAGTGCCAGCATTTACAGCCCTCTCCTCGCATGACATCCCAGATCACAGGTCACAACATCTTTCACTCATGTGTTACCACTCATGTCACACGCCAGATGAAAGTGAACAGACAGGAACCATAACTTGTTCCTGCACATGACACTATTGCAGTGACAGACACCTTACTGATACTTCCACATTCAATGACTCAGTCATGTGGAATCTTAAGGTGAGAAAAGGATTTACTTTCTACAAGGGTAGTTTCTCATAGACATTGCCTCACAGTGGGGAAGCCTCTCAGCAACAACTGCTAGAGACTTTAATTGCACAGTTTGCATGCAAGCTATCGAATACAGGCAGAGTATTCCTATAAATAGACCAGATTTATTCCCCAGAAACAGCGCATGTTGATTTGAGATGGGTTACAAAGGTTAACCTACACATGATTTGGCATCAGAATTCGGATGCGGTCTGTTCTTGTTGCGGGATGGCAGCCAAGTAGCTGCTGGCAGCATCTTACAGCAAAATTTTTGCTATGACTAATTCAGGTGACTGTATCAGTACAATAGAGAAGAATGAATATATCTTTCCCAGGGAAAAAAAAAAGGCAACTGCCTATCTGTAGTAGTGAAATTCAGGGCAAAGATTATCTGGAACCTCTCAGTGGCAGTCCCAATCCTTTCTATAGAGACATGGTATGCTTTTGCCATAAAAAGAGCAGCTTGCAGGTAGTTCAAGCAGCCACAACCACCTTTAACTAGAAAACATAAATCCATCCCTTTCCTTCACTGAACAAAGCAATACATTTGTGCTATAAAAACAACTTAGCTTGTACAAACACTTCTGTAAGCTTGTTAGGCAATTCAGCACATTTCCCCAATCCTAGTCCCTGCAAAGTCCCAGGAGGTACTTGCTTTTAACGGGAAGTACAGGGGCTTCACAACCTTCTTAAATACATTTGTAAAGCTTTTAAATCAAGATTTATGAAATATGCTGGTTCTAACCCACCCTCTTGCAACCCATGAAGAAAAGTGCTCACTTTTGAGTCCAAGCTGTATTAGAGCAAAGGTCTGTTCCAACTCTCATCCCACTGCAATAGCAAGAGTATAAACTAAAAGCAAATTCATTCTCAGTTTTGCATTGCTAGAGATATCCAGCTATATACTAATATTCATCTCCTTCTGCTAAGTAGAAGATAACATCATGGTATGGCAAAACAGAGTATCCCAATCTTACCCACAGATGCAGCACTCATGAAGATTTATCAATCCGTAAAGCCAGACACAGTAAGCACAGGAGTAGTCACATCTGAGAGGGAAAAACGCATAGGGAAAAACTTCCTAGACAAAACTCAGCCAGTACATCACAGAAGGAATTCAAGTAATTGATGCATGATGATTTTTTGCCTTTTTCTTTTATATACCTTTTACATATTCCCTGTATCCTTAGCCTAAATACTTGTAATTTTTGTAGTCTGATATTCTAGCTTCATTCAGGGGTTCTGCTAGGCAGGGAGACCAAACATCCTCAGTAGGAAGCCAGAAAGCCCTACGCTATCTCAAGAAATCGAGGCTTCAACCGCGATTGAAACCTTCTCTCTGGAACATATTTTGTAAACTGGGTTCAAACCTCATTTGGAGGGAATTCTTTAGAGTAGGGGGGTATCACACCATTTTATTAAGCTTCTTATTGGGGGAGCATTACCAGATATGTTAATTTGCAAGGGCTATAAAAATGTATACATGTTATATGGGTGTGCATCTCGGTGTGTTCCACCTTGAAGAACTGTGCACCCAGGATCCTATTAAATACAGAGGTATAAAACTCTTTTATCCCTTAACCATCTCTGGCTCATAATTCTAGGACCAGGGAAAAGGCAACACAATAAACAAGCAAAATTCCCAGATACCAAGAAAAACCTTTTTCATAAATCAAAATAACACACCTCAAAATCTCAGACACAATCTTCAATGAAAGAGTGTCCGTTCTTCCACCTTTTCCTCCCTTTGCCTACTGGCTGCTAAACTCCCTGCCCTGACACTTCTCTCTCACACCCTCAACCCAATAGATCTTCAGTGTAAAAGTTTAGCTGCTGATCAAGAATAATTGTATCTATGTTTCCGTTACACATTCTCACTCCTCTCTCTGGCCCAGTAACTTTTCCCCCCTGCTTAACTCTGATACTTCAGAGGCGCTGCCACCGTCACTGATGGGCTTAGCCTTGGCCAGCAGCAGGTCTGTCCTGGAGCCAGCTGGCATTGGCTTTGTACACATGGGGGAAGCTTCTGGCAGCTTCTTACAGAAGCCACCCCTGTAGCCCCCCACTACCAAAACCTTGCCAGGCAAACCCAATAAACAACCTGTCATGCTTTAAGTCTAAACACAAAATAATGCTAACATGCTTTTTACAAATGAAAAAAATCTATGTTTGCAAAAAAATTTTGTTTTCTTTGTATAAATAGCTGTAGTTTTCTAAGTTTTCTACTTTAAAAGGAAATTTCTTTACCAGCTAATGGTAGTCAACAAGTCATGCAAAGAATTTCAGTTCAGACTGAAGATTTTCGTTTCACCAGGGAAGCGGACTATTCAGACATTACAGGAATATGCCAAAAATTAAGGTACTCCAGGAACAAGGATGTTGAAATCTTCATGCGCACAATTTAAAGATCTGTCTATGGAGGTGCATAGCTGTAGTATGTGAGGCAGCAGCAGCTTCCAGCTCAGATGCAGGCCAGGGTGCTTGTGTGACGCCTGGCAGCACTCAGCCTCATCCAGCACTAGGCACCCGCCCGTCAGGTAGCGCGGCAGAGCCCTCGCGCCTGCAGGACTTGGCACTTGGCTTACATGGGCACACTGCCGGCTCCACTCACAATGGAAAAGCAAAGCCTCTGCCACAGCTGCCATCCATAAAAGAGCGATAACAACATCTCTGCCCCACAAAAGTACTGCAGGGAAAATTGAATTTGAGGTGGGAAGCATTCAGAGACAAAAAGTGGATATTTTTACGAGCAAATGTGGAGTCTTTTTAGTCAACAACTAAACATTTGAAGCAACACGCTTATTACACCTTGCATTCAAAAATACTGCAAAGATCACATACACAAGACCACAGTCCTTCCACTGTTATCTTCCTCTACATCCTCCAAGGAAATGCCACACAGAAAAGCACATTTATTTTATATACAGTGATATATTGCATTTGATGCTATAATTAAAAACATAATTAAAAAGCAAAACCAATTAATATTGTCCACTACAGTAAAAAAAATAAATCACTAGACCTTGTCATATATCCATCTTAACTATGGCTAACCAACCCAGAAAACAAATACTACTTTAAAAATGGCTCAGATGAAAAGGAACATTTAATGAACTACCACTGTCCCTCTGAACTGGGCCTCCAGAACCAAAAGGCAACGCAAATAACAGCAACTCATCTAAAACTCCAGAGCTTCAAATGCACAAAGAGAGGCCGTACACTCCAAAAACAAATAAAAATTTATAGAATCATTTCAGTTGGAAAAGACTTTTAAGATCATTGAGTCCTGTAAATGAAATGCTGCCAAGTCTACTACTAAAACACATCCCTGAGTACCACATCTACATATCTTTTAAAAAACTCCAGGGGTGGAGATTCAACCTCTTCCCTGGGTAGGCTACTCCAAGCTTTGACCACCCTTTCTGTGAAGAAATTTTTCCTAATATCCAATCTAAACCTCCCCTGGGAACAAACTGAGGTTGTTTCCTCTCATCCTACAACTCATTACTTGGGAGAAGTGACTGACCCACCCCGGCTACAACCTCCTTTCAGGCAGTTGTAGGAGAGGGACGGGGTCTGCCCAGAGCCTCCATTTCTCCAGGTTAAACAATCCCAGTTGCCTCAGCCATGCTTAAGACTTTTACTCCAGACCCTTCACCAGCCTCATTCCTCCTCTGTGGACACCTCCAACATGTATACATATATATGTAAATATATAAATAAAATATACACAACTAAAAGAAGGAAAAAGCAATCTGCAGCTAACCAGTGCCATCTGAACAGCTCTGATGAGATTCAGTAACCCTCGAGGCAGAGGGTAGGCTGGATATTTGAATCTGAATGAGTCACTGCCCCATTTGCAATCACTACAGCAATTTATCTTTCTTATCTTGGACACCTAGCTTAGAAAGAGATGAATGGCCTTCTGGAGGTAATTATTTCTGTAAATTTAATGGAGATATAAGAGTAACCAGCTCAACACAGGCATCTAAATTTTAGGCAATTAAATTTGGACAGAGAATTAAACTTGTGTCTACTGTTGGAACATAACTCCAAGACTACACATTCCTGACAACAGGCATCAAGACAAGAGCACAAGAGCTACATTTTGCAATGCACAGGCTAATATTTACCTACTATCTGAACGCAACTGCAAGAAAAGTTTTCCGTATTGTCAGGGAAGATAAAGCTTCTGCAAAATAGGCAGAATCATAACACTAGGGAAAACAGAATTCTGTCCTTGTAAATAGCAAATAAAAATATGTATACACATATTCAAACTCTTCTGAGAATCCTAAGAAATTTCCTAGTTTCCTGAATGTCAAGAAAAAAAAGTCCTTCTTAGGAGGGCCTAGATTTGTGCTTCCTCCTCTATAGTCTAATACTGAAGTCAGAAACAGCTACTACTGTCAGTCTTGTAGAGGACTTCCTCAAGAAGTTAACCATTTTACCACCCTTCACCCATGTCTGAACTTCCTGACTCAGGAATATGACACAAATTGATCTGGCTGATTTCAGGGAAACTGCTACTTCCAACACTGAATTCCTTTTATACCTAGAACACCAGTGGCTGCCACAGATTCCAGAAATATGCAGAACGGAGACAGTGTAAGTCAGGATGACTGAATGATGTCCTTCTGAAACTCACCATCTCCAAGCACGTGCAGGACCACAACTCTCACAGCCAACAGCACAGCTATAGCCAAAAACTGCTTGCATTGTCCAGTCTACAATATTTTTACACCAGAAAGTAAATTACTGCCTCAACATTAAAGAAAGAAATACCTGACAAGTGAATAATGCACGCAAAGTGTAAGACTCTGAAAGTCTGCTAATTCAGGTGTCTGCTTTCAAAAAAATTGCTAACAATTTTTTCACTGAACAGACACCCCCATAAACTTCTATTTTTTGTAACTGAAACCTACCATAAATGGTATATACACAGTTCAAAGTAACAATAATGCAAAATCTTACAACTTCTACTCCTTTTCATACTATACCACAAAAAATTCTTCCATCTTGCACTGCATCTAGCAGTTTTTTGAAGTTGATTTTATAACTATAGTTTCACATGTAGATAGAAAATTCAGGGATAGGAAAATAAAGCTCTCAGAAATTTATCTGATAGGTTATATTTAAAAACTACATGTTGTTTTCAAAACTCATGTATTACTACACAAAAATTACACTAAAGACACAGAAAGACAATACCAGAAGAGAGAGAAAATACAAACATTAAATGTCAGAGAGGTTTCATAAACAGTATTTTTATGTGTATTTACTCACACCACTTAAGGTATAGGCAATATCATAATATGCTGTAACTCTTATCTTCAATAGCTACTATTTGAAGTCCACACTAAATAAACAGTATGCCACCTTTAACACCTTTTTTTTTGGGGGGGGGGGGAT
>VZRL01000150.1:719059-741582 GCA_013397895.1 Origma solitaria
GTTTGTTTTGTGGGGGGGGGGGATTGGCTATTGTTGTAAGGATATTGTGATCATAGAATCTAAGTGAACAATATGAAATAATTAAACATACTTTCAAGGGCTTCCATAATGTGAGATTACATTACCCTTCTTTCATAAAATGGAATTAAGTTAGATTTTAGTTAAAAGCATAAAAAAGACTAGCACTAACTTTGAATGTCCTGCTTGAAACACCTACAGTGTTTTTGGTCTGAATAGTTATTTTGGTAAGCATTTAGCGATATGCACTGGACATGCAACCTGCACTTCTGAAATTCCTGACTCCAGCTTTCTCCATTGCTCTGCTTTCATTCTTAGTCTGAATTTCCACCCTTTCACTTCTTAGCCTTCTCTATCTCACAGAAAAGTCTTTTCTCAGGCACTGTCCAAAAACCAGGAGCTCATCAGTGAACTGTAACAGAGAAACTCAGTAACACACACAGGGAGGCAGACAAAGAGCACTAAGTGCACTCAGACAAAAGCACCCTGGCATCTGGTTTGCCAATTTTCTGTTCTGGCAACACCAAACTGAGCAGTGCAGTTGACACACCTGAGGGACAAGATGCCATCCAGAGGGACACGCTCAAGAAATGAGCCCATGGGAACATCATGAGGTTCAACAAAGCCTAGTGGATGGTCCTGCACCTGGGTCAGGGCAACCCCCAGTATCAACACAGGCTGGGGGATGAAGGGATTGAGAGCAGCCCTGCTGAGGACTTGGGGGTGCTGCTGGATGAAAAGCTGGACAAAAGCTGGCAACATGTGCGCATAGCCCAGAAAGCCAATAGTATCCCAGGCTGCATCAAACGAAGCAGGACCAGCAGGTTGAAGGAGGTGATTGTATCCCTCTGCTCTGGTGAGACACCACCTGGAGTGCTGCATCCAGCTTTGGCGTCAACAGCACTGGATGGCACTGGATGGACACAGACCTGTTGGAGCAAGTCCAACACAAAAATTATCAGAGGAATGGAACACCTCTCCTGTGAGGAAAGGCTGAGAGAGTTGGTGTTGTTCAGAATGGAGAAGGCTCCAAGGTAACCTTACTGCAGCCTTTCAATAAGTAAAGGAGCTTATAAAAAGGATGGGGACAAGCTTTTCAGCAGGACTTGCTGTGGTACAACGCAGGGTAGTGGTTTTAAACTAAAAGAGGGTTAGGATTATTACTAAATATAAGGAAGAAATTTTTTTACAATGAGGGTGAGGAAACACTAGAACAGGTTGATCAGAGAGGTTGGTGGTTGCCCCATACCTGGAAACATTCAAGGTCAGGTTGAATGGGATTCTAAGCAACCTGATCTAGTTGAAGATGTCCCTGCCCATGGCAGGGGAGCTGGACTGGACGGTCTTTAAAGGTCCCTTCTGACCCAAATTATTCAATTAATTTATTAATGGCATGAAGTTGGTTGGATATGCATGCTACAAAATTTCCTCATGACCTTACAGCCTCAGAAATATTTTTCATACAGCAGAGCTCTTTAATTCACACTGAACACAGGAAAATACTTTTTATATAATTCACTAGGAGATTCAATACAAGGCATCCCACTCGCCGCTCTCTGTATTCCACTGACACACTGTGAATGCCTACCTAAAAAACTCGGTAAGGGCTTCTGTCTTGCTGTACATTCAGCCTATACTTACCCTTTACGGCCAACTATTTATTTTGTCTTTACTGATTTAAGGATCTAGATGGCTGTCTGCTCAAAAATATTTTTTTTTTAAAAATGCTTCTCATGAGAGCATTTTCACAGCCCTCTCCACAAACATGATTTGCTCCCTTTTCTTTGATATTACTCATAACTCTTTGAAAGATCAAGTCACTCCCTACACTTTTGCAAAACACTCTTTATTACTGAGAAGTTAAGAGAAGTTAATGGTTTGACAACAGAAAACTTGGCTTTCATGCAGACTGGTCAAATAGCCATATGACTCATAGTGCTGATCTCATAAAGTTGCTTTGCCCATACAAATTTGATCAGAGAACTCCCTCTTTACTCACAGATTTCTTCCTGAACCAGGCACCACCTAGTTCTTTACCAGCCTTTACTATGTGTTTTGCCTACCTGCACATACAGCTGTATCACCTCTGAAGTTTGCTTAATGGGTAGATGTAATTCCTAATCTCTGTGCTAACAACTGCAATCACAAAATTTACTGTGAAGAGTCCCACCTCACAATAAACTGTACAATAGTCACATCCAAGTATTCGTATGTGAATTAAATTCATACATTCTGTTCTTAATTCTGAAAATTTTAATGGATCTGAATTAACTCCAGCTCTGTCTTCCACAGGCGAATGACAATATATCATCAAAATTTATATAACAGTAACTACATGTGTATTCATAGCTCCACCTATTTTATCCGTGAGGTGAGACAGGGTAATTTGTGAGCAAGCCTTGGGTTATAGAGGGGTGTTCTACAGGCACTAAGGCTTGAGATACTCACCTCCAGCCATGAGCAGCATTTACATACGGCAGCTTTCCCTTGACCCAAACCATCTTTTTAAGCTCCTAATACTACTGAAAACTGCAAGCTTTGGTACATAGAAATGCAAAGGACACAGATAAAAAATCGTGACAGAAGTGGAATAAAGGTGAAGAACAAACGTAAAAGAAAATGACAAAATACGTAAACTTGTCTCAGATTTTTTTTTTAAACATTACTTCAACTGAGACCATTCAGTTTTCTGCACTGTGATGTTCTTTCATCAATATTCAGAAAGGATACCCAGAAAAAATGAAGCAACATGAGGCATGTCTTTATTGTCATGAACAGGTAACCAGTTTGACAGCCATTTTGCTGCTTTTTTAAAATGCTTTTCTCTTTTTGCTTTAGCATTATTTGACTGGATCTAATATATTAGCACATGTGAAAACATGGTAAGAGGAGACCCATGTTCTTGTTATCTATTAGTGTACTGCTGATTAACTGAAAATCCTAATTACCTGCAATTCTGCAATCCTTCATTAATACACACCCACCCCTGCTCAGCTACTTCAGGTTCTGTTTTCCTTACAGGTTTTACAGACAGTTAAACTCCAGTCTACTTCCATTTGAAGTATTAGGAGCTAAACACCTTAGTACACACCACCTACTGATCTCTGTCAGTTGAGGGAGATGTTAGCGAGCAAAATTAATGCATCAGAATAAACAGAGAAATTAAACTCACAACTCCTGCATTCTGATTTCCAGGGAGAAGAGAATGCTCCTAACTTGGTGTTAGGACAAGTTATGGTGCCTCATCATAAGAGTGAAGAAAAAACAAAATCTTTAAAATAATGCTCAGGACCTTCATCTTCCTTATTTTGAATAAATCAAGACTAGTTCAGCTGAAGCTATGAAGNTCACTGTTCTTTTTGTTACTGATTGTTTATCTCATTATAGATACTAGTAAAAAACTCTTATTCCTTTTCCCATACCTTTGCCTGAGAGCCCTTGATTCTAAAATTATAATAATTCGGAGGGAAGGGGGTTCACATTCTCTGTTCTAAGGAAGGTTCCCACCTTCCTTAGCTGACACCTGTCTCTCAAACGAAGACAGTGCCTCATCATAAGAGTGAGGAAAAAACAAAATCTTTAAAATAATGCTCAGGACCTTCATCTTCCTTATTTTGAATAAATCAAGACCAGTTCAGCTGAAGCTATGAAGATAGTTCCCCTCAAAAATTATTCTCTCATGTTCTGCAGGATAATTATCTACCAATAATCATGTAAGTTCTATAAAATAAATTGTAAGGGAACATCATCCCTTCCAGCCATTTTTATTCTGGACAAATTCTGATAAAATCCTGCTGAAATTTTATCTACCTCAATATTTCAAGAAGCAGTCACTTTCAACCTGTCTTGAGTAAAGAGCTTAGCTTCTGCTTCTAAAAGCTTGAAGATATTAAAAAACATTTTACCATAGCTGCATGTTGTCCTAGCAAAGAATAACTGCAGCGGGTAATTGTACAACAAATACCATCATGCACAAAAATTAGAATTCATCTTAGAGCACTGCATAAACATACCATCTCTTCACCATTTCAGTGTTAAGTATCTGAGCCTTTGTCACTTCCTTCTGTTGAACTTGCTCTAAATGCTAAGACACACACAAAGGCAAAAGAAGAAAACCCAAACAAAACCTCAGACTGACTCACTAAGCCTAAGGGGTAATTTGCCTGAGATCCTGAGGCAACTCTGAAGAAAGTTTGATTATATATAAAATAGGGAATGGCATCAAAGAATAATGACTATTCACAGTAGTGTGTATTACAGATTCACAAAGCACAGGAGGCAGAATACACGTTTCAAATCCCCAGGGCATGAGCTGGTGTCCATTTTACCTAGTCTGAAACACTCCAGCTGCTGAACTAATGAGCATAAGGCAGAGACAGGCACTTTTGCCAAATTTCTCTTGCCTCCTTTTGTATTCGGTACTTGGAAAAAGCAAACACTTCACAGATTAAATAGATAAACCATTTTACATGAAGCCTAGTTTCTTCATTTTTGTTTTAGTGACCAAATCCAAAACTTTTTAAAATGCAGTGCAATTATTCTTAGAAAAGAATGATTATATATTATGCAGTCTGTCCAGCAGCCATGTCACACAGATGAATTCTAATCATGCAGGCCAATTTTAGCCATATTTGACAAAGAAACAGAGGTCTCAAAGACACCTAAGATTCCCCCAAGTTTTGCAGAAATCAGCTCCTGGTAGAAGCAAGACATACAAATTAGCAATTGCATTGTGGAAAAAGGAAACAGAACTTGGCTGTCATCCATCTCCAGCAGCAGCAATCAACTGGTCAATTGAAGCACTCGCCTAGCTCCAAACCAGCCATAACACAGGCTGGTGCTTGCCAAATGCAGAGGGACGTGAGAGGAAGCCAAATGTGTTCTGGGGTAGGACAAGGCCACATAAAGGAAATGAAAGCATGATAGTACACAGGCACTGGGGAGCACCAAGGGCAGTGTAGCAGCCCCATCAAGGGAGTCAAAGGGGAAAGTTTACAATAATCAGTTTAGTTTTAGGTGCTTGAAGACAACCACACTTTCAGATTTCCACAGCTCTGAAAAGCTTATTTTCAACTTGTTTTTCATTTCATCAATGGAGCCAAGTAATCATATGATGCTATGACTCAAAACTGGACTATTTACTTTCTTTAATACATGACTTTTAAAGTTTATGTTCTAATATTCTGATTAAGAAAACAATGAAATCAAATCTGTGCCACAACATTTAGGGAGCAATATTAAGCTAAAAAGCATATAGTGAAATATACACCTGCATCCTATAGAAAAATATAATTCACAGTATATGATGGGGGCAGGCAGGCAAGCAAGAAGCAGCAGAGATAAGACATCTCATGCAATAACCACCTCTCAGCTGAGAAGCAGGAACTGATGACACCCTCCATCTGCCAAGTAGTAAAACAGGTATATCATCTTCACAGAGAAAGATGGCATGATAAAGCTAAACTTTTTCATTCTGCATAAGAGCAGACCCACATCCAGTCACCAATTCTCACAGATCTGTGCAAGCCAAGTCCTACCTCTTCTAACTGCAAATGACTGTTGCCACTCTTACTCAAATCTTCTACCCAAAATCACAAGTACATGATGGGCTACAAGGCACCATGCAAAGGCCACATACATGCAGTTTTGAAACTTTCATGTAATTTACCATGCACTATATTTAGCTTAATAAGCTGCTCATTAACTTTTTTTTGACGGGTAGGAGGTTGAATAATACTGTATCTGCATCATGTCACATTTTCTCAGTCATGTGGTTCTTTCCTCTATAATGACAGAGATCAAATATGTATCTCCCTCATTCTTCCTCTTTCTCCTTATAATTTTCTTCTTTTCCTAAACTCTCCCTCCTGTCTGCCCTTCTCTACTTGACAGCAACAAAGCAGTTAAAAAATACAGAACACACCTTTCTTTTGAAAGCTAGAAAGACCAGATTTCTTCACCATGAAAAAGACTAAAGAGGATACTTAACATATCCATATGGTTGCAAATGACATTAAGAAGATAAAAAGGGATTGGCTACTCATTGTCTCTAAGATTGCAAGTGAGAAATTGAGCAAACTTAGGAAAAGGGTGCTTCATACAGCATATGAAGTCGTTATTCACTATTCTGTGGCTGCTAAAATTTTGCATAGGTTCAAGAAGCAGCTGCACAGATCCATGCAAGAGAAGTTCATCAAAAGTTTACTAGAAAGAAAACATCTAACTCAGGAAATTGCTGAAAAAAACCCCAACAGTTAAAAGCTGGGGAAACATTCGGAGACATCATCTCTGCACATTTGTCACACTCTCAGTCTCCTCTACAAACATAAGTTACTGCACTTGGTTTAGAGACAGTTCTGGAACTGAAACTTTGACCAACACAGAAAGGACAGTACAAGACCATCCCCTGTAGACACTAAACAAGGAAATATGTGCATAAATGTAATTACTTAAGCTTCTTGGATCTGCCGTAAAGTCAACTCAAAATACCACTTCCCCTTAAAATGAAGAGATCTTTCGTGCTGGTCTCCACACATTTCAGTTCAGAAATTAAAGAAATTAGAAGTTCAGGTAGCAGCCAGACAAAAAAGTCATTCTATTAATGGTTCTTATAAAGTACTTACTTTCTATGTAATACATGTTCTATAATGAAGTAGTACATTACATTTTTTTCCCTACACATCAGCATAGCTTGTATTGGCATAAGCATGTCAAAATTTTATTAACATAACCACACTACAGTTTAAAAGAGATGCACAACTTTTCATCAAAAAATAAGTAACAGAGCTAATTTTCTTTTGGAGGGGGGGAAAGGAGGAGAGTGTAGAGGATGACATGCTAATAAAAATTGAACAATGCAAGACGTACCACCATAGCAATTCCTTGGCCAAAAGTAATATCCCAGGCTTAAAAAGAGCCAAGCCACACTCCTCCTTCCACCCACTGAGGCTGGCAAGTAGCTGAACAGAAAACAGCTCTGTGGGCTCATGGTGTAGAACAATTTGAACACAAACCAGTGTACCTGTACAGTGGTAAAGTCTGAAGACATACTGGGCAGCAACAGCAAGACTGTACTCAGTAAATCAAAAAATGTCATTATTTCTCTCCTTGCAGTACAAAGCCATGCATAAAGTATTGTGTCCAGTTTCAGGGCTCCCCATTATGAGAGAACACTCACAAACAGAAGACAGGCCACTGAGATGTCTTGGGGGCTGCAGCCCACGTTCATAGGAGGAGACACTGAGAGCACCATCGTTCATCCCAAAGAAGAGCAGCCCAAAGAAGGAAGTTGTTGCCCTGCCCCACCATCTGAACATGGCTTAAGGAGACAAAGACAATTCAGAGCATGGTTGTTGGGGAAGAAGAAATAGGAAAATCGTATAGAAATTATTACCTGGCAAAAGATGCTGAGAATATAGAAACCATAAGAGAGATCGAAATGAAGACAAGTTTTGACATGCCAAACCTCAGTTACTGAATAACTGGGAAAACAATGGGATGGCCACCACAAGTAATCTCCCTCTTCTGATCAAACAATAGCCTTCCTTGATGAAACAATACCCCCTACTTAAGAGTGGGTCCAAAGGTTGCAGCAGACCCTACCAACCTAAGCAGGGGGTCCAAAAAGCAGTGTTTAGGGGTTTAAAATGTAACATCGTATAGTAATACAATGACTCTCATAGGCTGTATGTAAATGTTATAGAATTTGTGTATTGTCCTAGATTGGTTAATGAAAATTAGAGTATTCAGCATAGAACATGATTTATTGTATTGTAAGTGAGAACCTCGGTATTCTGCTTTCGGTATCCTGTACCTCTCTCTCTCTCTCTCCCTCACCTGCCTGGGGCTACGGCCTTGCAGCTCCTAGCAGACCCCCACCCCCACTCTCTATCACATTAAACCTCATGCTCTAACACCAGACTCCAGAGCTCTCTGTCTCTGTCCAAACCGCTTCCACATACCGCAGAGGCTCCCTACGGCTACCCGATTTCTACACATGGTGAAGCAAAATGAGAAAGAAATGCAAGAAATGCAGGCTGAAAATGAGAAATCTCAAATGGACACAATGGAAGGAAAAATTTTCCCAAGAAGGGGCTAAGCACTAGAGGAGGCAATGTTGGAGATATTCAAAGCTCAACTGGAAAAAGACCTTCAGCAAGGTGACCTAGCTTGAGTTAGCCCTGCTCTGAGCAAGGGCTGGGACTAGGATGGCCTCTTCAGAATCTGGCCAAGTAAACTTTTTTAAAAATTATATATTGTGCAAAATAGGCAAAACCTGGCATCTTTATAAGAATTAATTCCCAAAAATACTTTCTCAAAGGAACCTTTTCTACATTTTTTTCCCCAGCTTTTCTTTTTTCCCCAGTTTTTAAGGATACTTAAAAGTTGGCTTATTGAGACCAGAATACATAACATAATATTCTTACATATAAATAACAAAAGGCTCTATCTTTAGTAGACCAAGTATAAATTTGATCATTTTTAATCACCTTATTTAGCTTATCAACTGTACTCATGAAGAAGGCTATTAATATTTCTCAATTCAAGCTGTAAAATCTTACTTCATTACCACACAAAAGCAGCAGTGAACCATAAAACTACAAAATGAAACTTGGAAACATTATTAATTGGTATTTTGTTATTAAAGCATGTCTTCCATACCAGTGTCAAAGACCTGGGCTACTTCTGCTTCAAGACATTTCATATTAATTTCAGAAATAATAGAAGCTTAACATGCCCAGTGTTTGCTGACTCAAAAAGCAAGATGCTAAGCAAATACCTTCAGTTTTATTTGAAACATTTTAAACAGAATTTTATCACCAACACTAAGACACCAAGAATAGCTGCTGTAGTGGGTACTGCTCTTAGAGAATCGATTCAAGTGCTTTTACTAAAAAAACTTACTTTTTCAAGACACCTAAGGCACATCCCTCCCTCCTGCATATCAAAACTGGCACAAACAAAAAAAGAAGTTACAATCTGCTCAGAAGACAAGGATGAACGATGACAATCGCTACTGAAACAATGAAGTACATCAAAACTGCAATGCCAGGCCGAAAGTAATTTCTTTCACAACTGTGTTCATCAATTCTTAAAACACACACATCCCTATTACTATTATTGCATCATTTTAACTCAGCACAGAAAATTTTTCTGGACACAGAGCAGTTATTTTCAACCCTGCAAAAAGGGTTAGAAACACTAAAAAACACCTTAAAAACACCTTATTTGCAAAGACGTCCTATTTATTTTTATTCTACTTTGTGCTAAAATAGCCATTTCCACAGACCTTTAAAACAGATTTATAGTATATTTACAAAGTATCACTCAAAAGTAAGCAGCATGAAGGCATGCACTCTTGAAATGTAAAAGAACAAACACAAAGACTTGTTTACAATTAATTTGGAAAGCTCTACATCTACAGAGATTAGTATATTCCTAAAACTAAAAAAATACTACTGCATCTTTGTGGCATTCCAAAGGGCTTCCAATGATTACATCCAAGTTGCAGCTCATCAGTGTTGCAGTTTAATCCAGCAGGCAGACAAACATCACACAGCCACTTGCTCACTCCCTGCATTTGTTCAGGGGTGAAACTGCAAAATTTAGAGGAGACCACTGTACCAGGCACTTGGCTGTACTATCCCACACACCCTACCACCCATAACTACCCTAGCCCCGGGGCAAATCTCTGTGTGACATTCTTAAAAAGCTGTTTCACCCTGAACAAGACCTGAAACATATTCAGGAGACATAACAATAGAAACACGCTGGTTCGAACATGCCGAGGATACTAAAAGCTCTCCAGAGCTCCTGCAATTAGCTTGAAAGAGAGGGGGAAGATGGAGGAAGTATGCCTAGACTGTCTGAGGAGAAAAGGTGCACCGTGCAATTATTACAGGCTCCCGTAGATGGCTCCCGAAGCTCGGAGATGCCAGCAGCGCTGAGCACACGCAGCACAGCAGTCTCACAACCACAGGCCTACCGTGAGCCAGCGCTTGAAGTTCAACACAATGAAAACCCCAACCCAGCCCCCCGAGGTGATAAACAGCACAACACACAACACATACAGGAAATACTGTTACCTAAACAGCATATACATTTATACACATAGACATTAAAGTGTTGTCAATATACAACACAACTCAGAAAACACAAATCAGTGCTGTAAACTAAAAAGAGTAGATGAAGATGAAATATTAGAAAGAATTTTTTACTGTGGTGAGGCACTGGAACAGATTGCCAAGAGAAGCTGAGGAAGTGTCCAAGGCCAGGCTGGATGCAGTTTTGAGCAATCCAATCTAGTGGAATGTGTCCCTGCTCATGGTAAGGGGGTTAGATGGAACTAGGTAATCATTAAGGTCCCTTCCAATCCAAGCCATTCTATGACTCTACAATTACAATAAATTTGTTTTAACATGTTCCAGTCAGATCTTCCACTGTTTCAAACCTTTATGTCCCATACTGGGTGCCAAAAAAGGACTGTCATGGTCTAATCAGCAGGTACCTAAACACCACAGAGCCACTCACTCATGCCCTCATTCCCAGTGGAATGGGGAAAAGAGCTGGGGAAAAAAAATTAATTTGTGGGTTGAGATAAAGATTAATAGGACACAAAAAGAAAAGAAAATAATAAAACTTATTATCATAATGAATTAGTATATACATATCAAGTGATGCACAATGCAACTGCTTACCACCCATAGGCCAAAGGCCCAGCCAGTTCCCCAGCAGCAGCCCCTGGTCAGCTTTCCCCCTACTGTATATATGCTGACCATTGTGCCATACGGTATGGAATATCCCTTGGGACAACTGGGGTCAGCTGTCCCAGCCGTGTCCCATCCCAGCTCCTTGTGACCACCAGCCTCCTTGTGGGTGAGGTGGAGTGAGAAGCTGAAAAGTCCTTGACAATACAAACACTGTTTGGCAACAACTAAGCCATCAGCGTGTTACCAACAGTATTTTCATCCTAAATTTAAGTACAGGTCTGTAAAAAATGTGAAGGTGATCATCCAAACTACTGTAAAACCAAGTTAAGCATCTCTAAGTGCAGTCTAAACATGCAACCAGGAGCATACCTTTCCTAACTGGTAGTATTCTTTCATTAAAATTCTTCTAATTATACCTGCAGAGTTATAATAGAGAAAACTTTTTTTCAAAGTTAGTAAAATTGAAAGACCACTTTGTACAAGAGAAAATCCACATTGCCCTTCACTAGTACTGCTATAAATAAAGTGTAAAAAAACCTGCCATGGTAAGACATCAAATGATGTTCTCTTTCATACTGCTTACTTAAATGTTCTTTGAAGTAACAGGTAAAAATCAGGTGCTGAAGTAACTCACTATTAAGATTTATTTTCATATTCTTTGGTTTAATTAATACTTTCAATTTAGTACTTTGGCATTGCAGGCTCAGGAAGAGAAAGGATTTAAATTAAGGGCTCTAACACTCAAGAGATTCATCTAACCTCCCAGCCAGATGATGTGTAACCAGAGAACAACATGCGGTCTTTATCATCCCTGCTTTTTTTGAATGACCCTCTAATTCAAGCTCTCACTTCCTTTCCTTCCCAAGTCAGTCACAAAAATGTTTCACCTGACATAAAATTACTTTCTTTTCTTTCAGTAAGCTGGGGGGAGGGGGGTGGGGTTAGGAGGAAGGTGGAATCAGTTATTACTGTTATTAAAATATTAAAATTATGTTATTAATTAAAGCATCAAACAACATTGGCCCACAGTAGTTATTCTGAACAGAGAAAAAATACTGGAAGACAGTTACGAGAAGACTTATGCAGTTATGAATCAATAAATTCATCTCTAGTGCAACAGCATGAAGAAAATATTACCACAGCTAAAGCACAACAGCAGTTACTCTTCTAGACTAAATTAAGCTTTTCCCATTTCGTCATGTTATTATCATATGGTGACATGGTTTAGTTAGGAATTAAAACATAAACTAAGAAAACAGAACAGAGACTCCTGAAGTGTTCAGAAAGACATTCCCTTTCCTTCTCTTCCCCATTCCCAAACCCAGAGAAAATTATATATATACCCTCAACAACATTTTCCAAGGAAATCTTTTCCATCTCAAAACCATGAATAGAGCATCCTTTTGCCTAAGCATCCAAAATCATAAATGATCATCAACTGCAAATTTCTGCAATAGTTATCTGATCAAGGCTGAAAACTTGGTGCATTAACAAAATTTAACACCTCAAGTATAAAAACACCTTCAAATTCTTGTTTCCTCATTTGCTTATTCTGTAGCAATTCTCTCCATTTTAGACAATTCTTCAAAATAAAATTCTGAAATGTATGCAAGAAATTTTTCAGACCAAACTCAGAGATTTCTTTGGCCATTCAGAAAAAAATTACCAAAACCTGTTACTTACAATTTAATGACACAAAAATTGAATTAAATCATTTTATGCTACATATCTGAGAATGATTTAACTATTAAACAAACACAAACCTCTTCATCTTAAAATACTACCTATAAACAATGATGCATTAACTTCTTCACTTACTCTGATTTTCATAGTTACAAACAAAGAAATCTGATATTCTTTTGTATCAAAAATTGTAGATAGCACTCAAGTGAAAAGTTGCAGAGGTTTTTGGCAAGTATTTGCCAAAAGACAGAACTTCAGGTTGGTTAAGTGTAAGAAACTTCAGGTTACGCTAGCTGAACCACAACTCTATCAATACCTACCTACCTGTGTACTACACAGACTGTGTACTGTACCTTACATCTGAATTTAAAAACAAAACTTTGAATGAGTTTTTTAAACTGAGAATCATGACTGTGCTCATAATACATTCTGTTTTCAATGAAAAGCAACTTGATGGATCATATTTTTACATAAGGATCCTCTCAGCATTCCTTAGCAGCTCATTACTTCAACACAGTGTGCCTCATTCAGAAATCACTACTCTGCACAGTCAGAACCAGACCCTTGAAAATCACCCACCTTCTCTTCAGCTCCTTTACTGACGTTTTCCCCCCTCACACTCTTCTCCAAATAACAGTAAAATGGAAAACTTCACACTCCCTAGTACTTTCAACTACATAACAGAAAATGTGCTAAGAAGTTGAAAAATGTAATGCTCATTAGCATTAGAATTCTAAAAAGTAGTTTAAAGTTCATCTCTGCTTTGTATTTAAAACTGTCTTGGACACAGAGTCACAGTTACAAAAATATGTACTTGGAAGCTCTGAGTAAACTTTACTGCCCTGATGCCTTTTAAAGTCTCCCGCACTCCCACCGTACAATGAGCCTAACAGTAATTATGGCAACATCAACCAGAAGAAGTAAGTGGAAATGTGCTTCCATACTAAATGGTAATTTCCATCTCTATAGTTCTAACAAGCAAGACCATGAAACAAGATGATCCAGCTGTTGAAAGATGTATTTTACCCATTCAGTACACTGCCATCAATATCAGAGCTAAGTGATTTCATATCCTCATTAAATAGGAGAATAATATTATCAAAGCCCTTGGTAAGGGTACTGGATAATATACACTTCTAGCCTGTGTTTTAATGCTGTATCCTGATTTACATCTGTAAGTATTTAAACACTGAGATCACAACATATTGTATTTTACAACAATAAAAGAATATAACAGAGTGAAACTTCAGCAGACTGGAAAAAACAAGTGAACACGAGTCTCTAACAACTACTTAATAGAAGAGATTCAGTGATAACACAGGCACACCGTTATCTAGCAGTGATAGCTGCGACGCAAAAATGTCAAACTTTTCCAGGTAACATACAGAGATGTGCCCAAGATAACCTCACTAACTCCAAACTTTGATAAGATAAGCTTCCAGCAAGGAGCACTGCTGTAAAACAGCAGATGCTAGAAACAGCCCCTGCAGTCAGAGACTGCTGGACAAGAGCTCTTGCAAGCTTTCTGCTCCTTGAGATTTGCTACTCCATGATTCATAACAGGCCAACAGGCCACAGAAATTTGACATACAAAAGTCACAACACTGTGGAGGGTTTTCTTGTTCATGTAACAAAATTCTTTTTTTTTTCTCTCATATACAAGCTGTGAACACTCTTTCTCACTCACATTTTCCCAAGAAAATGCTGGCAGCTACCCTAAAGCGTAACATTGAACAAAAATATTCTACGGTTGGGGCTGTGCCAAAGACACAGCTGCCATGCCACTGAGAGTATCTTGAAGCTGTCTGAACACACATGGCTTTTTCTCCTCTGGCTTTCTTCAACAGCTTTTTTTTGGATATGACACAGCACTAGAAGCTTGAGCTGTTCCTGGAGCACTAGGAGACAAACAACAGGAAAGAAAAAGGCAGTCTTGACCACAGCCCCCAGACAGCAGCCTCTCACAAAGAAGTAAGTTCAGTAATCTGTTCACTTGCTGTCAGTTAATGCCATCACCCCCATTTCCAAAACCTAGGCTACATTTCCCAAAGAAAAGGGTGCGAAATGATGCCAATACAAGAACACCCATCATGCTTCAATTACCCACCAGTGGTACAAAGATTATTTAATCCACTCTCTTTTTCCTTAACTGTGCAAAGAAGCTCAAAGGTTGTACATCAGTCCTGGAGCTGTCCAGTCCTCCTAAATTCTGACACCTCATGACTATGCATTACATTAAGTACATAAAAAGTGATTAGAAACATTCACATACAATTCATCCCCCAAAGAGCCTTTCCTTCTTCCTGTCAGCTCTATTAGAATTACACTTACTGGAATTAAATATACTCCCTTTGCTCTAAAGAAGTAGAAAATGTATTATTCCTGAAAGTATGAGCAATATGCACAGCTTGGAGAATCAGCCTTAAATTTATTTTAATAGTATAGCTATGACAATCACAGAAAAAAACCCAAAAACCAACAAGTGTACAGGATATTTAATAATCAACGTTTTCAAGTGTAACTCTATCTAAGCAAAACTTCAGGACAGCTTCATACTTCTATGTACTCCTACATGTATTATTTACATAAAGCTGTATTTCAACCAGGAGTAACACATGAAATATACACATGGAAAATACTAATGATTTTCACTTATTATCAGTATGACTGATAACAGTACCCTACTCCAAAATCACCTGCTACCCTCCCATCAGCTTGCTCCTCAAGTACTCAGGGTCTGGGGAGCGTGAGCACACAGAAATTGAAGAGAGAAAAAAGCATCTGTCTCAAAAGTTTTATAACATGATTTCAGAATGCAAAATCTTTGCAAAGGTCTTTCTCCTGGGATCTGGTTCATCTATATGCAACATCTACTCTAAATGCCTCAAATTTCCACCTTCTGGATGACACGGGCTTTCTGACTAATAATTTAAATTACCAGGAACAAGTTTAAAAGAACCTGCTTTTCCTCAAATTGTATGATACTGACCTCCAGAAAAATACAGATTTCTTAAACACACTGCTGCTTTTATTAATTCACCCTTCCATTGTGACATTCATTTGGGTTTCCTGAAAAAGGCAAATAATAATCAAGCATGCTGCTATTCTATCCTTCTCTCAAATCCCTACCAAAATCCCATTTTCACATGCTTTGCTTACAACTACATTGAGAAACAAAATTTCTTTGAGGGAAGAGGAAAATCAGCACAGAACAATAAATCTCAATTGTGTAACAAGCTCCACCCCATCACCTTTGCTTATGTGATGATATTAATTAGTTTAACAACGGACAAATTGATAGAAAGCCTTATGAAACTCAGCAGATAGGAGATAATGTGCAGTGTTTGATATGAGCTCTTCAAAGAGCACCACCACAAAAAGAGGTAGAAAGAAGGAATCTAGTATGTCACTGAGTCAAACCCATTATGTAATATTTGTCCTAATAAAGTATTTGCATCCCATAAAGAAGGCAAAGCCTAAGAATTACAAAACAAAGTAAATAACTTCTGAAACAAGACTCAATACATTCAAAATTCTAAGGACTCCAAAAAGGAGACTAGCTATGGAAAACCTACAGACTCCCAGAGAACCCATTGATTGGAAAGAATCAATCTGAGACACACTATACCAAGAAAAGTAAGGTCACTGAAAAGGTGGGTGTTAAAAAAAGGTCTGCAGCAATTTAAAGGACTTTTAACATTAGATGTGTTGCAAGTAGAGTAAGTAAGCTTTTTTCTTTCCTCTTTTTTTCTTATGTTGAGTAAAGGTTTCACAGTGGCAACAACTTCACTCTAAGTTGCAACAATTCTATAAATCAAGGACATCTTATATTACTGCTTTAGCTTCCTAGCAGAGAAACCAGCAGGTGAAGTCTGTGTCCCCAAAGATGATGCATAAATCGATTTGAGATCTCAGATAAAAAGATGCAGGGAGAGTCTCTCCCAGCAACTAATGAAAACCAGGAGGGTGAGCTGCAGCAAAGCTGAGACAGAGTGCACAGGAGACTATCACACTTGCTTTGCCTTTTGTCTCTATCCCGTTTTCAACAGTCCAGTTCATTTCTTTCAAAACCCTCACTCCCTCTTCCCTCATCTCCAATCAAGAGGAAAAAATCCTTTCTTCAGCAGAACTACAGTGTGAAGACACTTACCTAACAATGTAAAAATAAGAACATAAATGGTGTTCTAACTTACGCAGTCTAAGTCTAACACCGTTCCATTTTTGTCAAGTGTGGCCAGAGGCAGATGATCCAGGTCAAGAATGCAAACCACAGCAAATGCCTAGACATAAGTGTCTGGAGTCATTCCCAGCTATCAGCCATTTTAGAGCTGGCAGTCCAACTTCACTGTAGAGTTCAGTATTCAGTGTATCTATCCCTACCTGGCTTTGCCTAATTACAATTTTAACTCACTTATATTTTTTCTGTTACACAATATCATGCAGCAAATAAGCTCCACAATTTAATTACACATTGCTTGACAAGCTACTTTAATTTTCATCAGGTAGCAAGTTTAATTCACCATGTGGCCTAATTCTTGTCCTAAGAAAAACAGCTACTCTTGCTTTCTATTCATCATTTCTGTATGATCTATGGGTTTTATAGATTTCTATCACCTCTCCCCCATTGTTCTGTTTTTCAGAGTAAAGATCTTCATCTTCCCAGCAGAGAGTATCTTCTACACCTCTCATACACTTTTTCACTATGTCTATGAAACCCTTGCTGTGCTGGGTGATTACATTAATGTACATCGTTAATGATTTGGATACACCACTGATAAACATAATGACCTAACAATAATTTAATTCTTTGTGAACAATTCCCAACAGCTGTCTGACCACTGCCCTTCTCTGAGTAAGTAACCTGAGCAAATTTACAACTCATCACTGTGTAGACAAGCTTGCATTGTTTCCCCCTGCATGAGCATCGTTTGGCATTCACCAGAACCGAACTACACTTGTACATGAAAGAACTGGACAATCGCTTCAGAAGAGTTTCCTGCAAATACCCAATTAGTTCAGATTTTACGAATCTCCATAGATCAACAAACTGCTATGGTGCCACTGTCATTCCTTAAGAGTACTGTCATTCCTTAAGAGTATTTTTTAATATAATAAACCCTTAAATCCCAGCAGAAACCTACTGCTAACATTGTTCCAACACGAAGCAATGATTTATCTATCTAGTTTCTCATCTTTTAACCAACCTTACTAACCCACAGGATAACCATTTGTCATTGGCAAATAAGCTTTGGTTGAGGTCCTTAGTCAAAAATTTTATCCACTTTTAAACCAATCTGCTACTGACTCTGGTAAGTGCTTTACAATTCTAGAGTTGCAGCATTCAGTGAGTAATAATTGTGAAGGATTTGGTGAGAGATCTACTTTCATTTTATATCCTGCCTACAAATTACATAAACTTTACCAAATTCATGCCCTTCAATTCTCTTTTCTGTAAACTGAGGTGCTTGAAACATGTTAATCCCCTACCTCCTTCCATCTCATTTTACCTATCCATCTTTGCATCTTTGAAACAATTAATTATATCCCTAAATTTGTTTCTTGTAGAAGTTGCAACAGTTCCAGCTAGCAACAGTTTTGTTTTTTTTCAATCACCCAGCGTCTTTAAAAAGAAGAAAAAAAAAAAAAAATCATTGTAATTAGTTTCTTGGGGCTGTTTCTCTTAACAGAATGCAAAATGCAAACCTTTTACACTCCTCCAAAGTGAAAATGACAAAGAATTCCTAACTACCCATTACTTGTGACCCAGTAGGAATGCAAACCGATCAGATCAACCAGTAAGGGATACACCTGAACAAATAAAAAATGCAGTGATGTGCCATTTTGTTCTGTACTGGCATTTTGAGATTTCATGGTACCAACCAAACTTCACAAGATTATGTGCATCACAAAAAAAGTGTCAAGAGTCTCAAAACAGATGTATCTCTCCTGTGAAATACTGTGTTATGATTGTGTGTAAGAAAAATCTTGTATCCTTCCTTGGTTTACTCAATATGCAGGAACCAATTTCAGCTGGGATTTCCAAAAACATTTTGTTGGAATAGCAAAAAAACAAGAGGGAAAAGCAAATCATCTTGCAGGATTCTGGAACTGACTACTTTGCCAAACACCTGCTGTGCTCTTAGAAAGCCATGGTAGATTCCTCCGCAGCCCTGTGTTTCCAGGCATACACCTACTTTGCTTTAGAGCTTGGATCACATCAGATGATTAGTCCCACAGGTGGACGCACGTGAACAGACCGATCACAAACCCAGAGTTACCCAGTATGTAGCACATTAGTTGCTGAAATATCAAAAACTCAGTTTAAAAGTTTGTCGTACATCAACTCTAATTTCTCATTTAAAAAGTATATACAACCACGATGATATTAATAAAACGGTTTTCTCATGGACTATCAAGAAGTGTTCTTTTGTTTCTAAACAACTAGTACAATTTCATTTCCTCTTCATCTCTGGGAGTAACTTTTCACAGTCACAATGTTGATTACATATTCTTCAAAATGTGTTATGTTTTACAAGACTACATTTCTTTGCCATACAGTAACTAACTTTTATGGCATCACAAACTTCAATAAAAAAATTCATACTACACAAGGAACTCACAAGTACATTTAGCTGTACTAAAACAAACTTTTAGTTATCCAGTTGGCACCTCCTGCTTTCCCACAGAGATCAATCACCAGACCCAAGATCTGTGAACCACGGGCTAAACCTGCTGTAGGCCATGGCATATTGTTCATTTTTTACAGCATGTTGGCATTCCTATGTAATAAATTCCCAGGTTCTGCAAAGATCTAGAAACACTGAAGAGGTCTTGGATTGTCATATTCTCTTGTGAAATGCCACCCAGGAATTTAAAAAAAAAAACAACAAAAAAAAACAAAAAATTCTGTTGCAAACCAGTGAGAAATGCTTTACAACTCCTTGATAACATAAGGGGATGTATTCTGCAGTCCTTCTGGGCTTCACGCCTAATAATAAAACTGGATTCACTAATTCATGCTCCATAAGGTCCATATTTTAATGGGAACACTGGAAAACTGGTTCTGAAATTCATGAATGTAACTGTAACAATACAAAAAGGCAATTCTGCCATTTGGCCTTCCTCCTCATGTTAGATAATTAAATAAAAAGTTAATACAAAACTTCTATTTCAAGACAGAATATCTTTTTCACTGACATGTAATACAAACACCTTATCTCTCCCCTAGCTGGGGCCAATATCTCATTCCAAAGAACAGTGTAGTGTATAACAAAAAAAACTAGCATCAAAAAATGCAGGCTTTCAATGACAGGTGCAGGGATTTGCCTTCAGAAAAACTATTAATTCTGCACACAAACTACAGGGGCTTTTTACTTATTTTCATAAAACACCACTATCACCAAAAGAGGGGGAAAAAAAAGTCTCTCAGCTTTACCTACCACTGTTTTTACTAGGTAAGGCTACTTTGCTTTTCAGAAGCTGACAAAAATGTAATTGATATACTGAAGGTGAACATTACAATTTTCCAGATAATTTTATAACAGATTACTCTGACAATACCTAGTTGGGGGAGGGGAATAGATATATAATTACTGTTCTGTTTTAACTACACTGTATTACTGGTTTACTTGAAAAGTATTTTTAATTCAGAATCATAAAATGTAAACACTAGTTGCAGAAACTGACATAAACAAGCATCTATGTTAGCTCTTCCAACCTTGTAAGATTTAAGAAACTTATTGTAAAAGCCAGCACTACAGGCAGTATTTTACAAGCTAGCAGATTTTCAACAAAGCAAGAACAACTTTTTTCTTTACTTGACATGCCATGCGGTGTTCTGCAGTTTAAGTGGGGACAGATTTTAACATATAAACTCAGTTTTGGTTTTGTACTAGAAAACTTATCATTCTGACATCAGGTGACAGCAACAGTAACAACCAATTTGGTACAAAACATTATTTAATCACCAGTGTAGTCAGACATATACTACATTAAACACCACTCTAGGCTCACTCACAGATATGTTAACTCTAAGATCGAGTAATATGAGAAAAGTCATGAGCGGAAGAGCAACAGCAAAGCAGTTAGATGCATGGATGTTTAGGTTACTATTCCTTTTTAAGTGCATGAACACAGCTAAACAAGATTTCCAAATCATTACTGCTTTTTCCACACCACCTCACATTCCTCAAAAGTATATGCATTAATTTCTCGCTCTTTCATACCACCCTTCCCAATGCAACTAGGTCAAGGCATAATTCCAGTGGACCTGATAATCAGCCTATTACTTGCCCGATCAACTTTCAGCCTCTGGCTCCCCCTCACAAGACTTCAAGAATAAGAAGTGTTTACAGCCATTCAAGAGTCTACACCACCAAGGAGGGCAGCAAACACTGCAGAGGAACAGATTGTTTCAGAGGTACCTCATATTTGTACTGCCAAAACCTGAAAAGCATTTACCAATGGCACTCGCTCAGCTGAAAAGGCAGTAAAACAACTAAGAGCTGAAAACTGTGATAAAATTTTGAACAGGCAATAGAAAGCAAGAAAAGCAAACTATGAAAATAAAACCACTTTTACAGAAAACTTTTGTATTTTCAGAGAGGAGGAAGCGCAGTACAGGAGAGCAGCAAGTTTCAAGTCACAGCCCAAAATTCCCGTTACATAAGATAATGTTATAAAAAGCAGCAAATAGTTATTACATTAATTCAGCGATAGCCAGCAACCACAGGATTGTGCACTCTAGAAACACTTAGACCAATATTTTTGCAGCTCGATACACTTATCCAAGAAGCAGCCCTAAAGACACTTAATTACTCTCTTTGGTTACTATTACCACAAAGTAGCACGGCAAAAGCTGGGCTAACAAACACACCATCACCGGCTGGTTACAGGAGGAGATTATCCCTCTCTATTTGCTACTGGCATGCCCTTACGCGGACTACTGTGCACACAATTGGAAAACTATGTGTAGGTCCTTAAATATGTCCAGAGGAGAGCAAGAAAGCTGACGGCACATCCTGTGCAGAGCAGCTGAGGACTTTGGCTTGTCTCGATTGGAGAATAGGAGGCTGAGGAGCAACCTCATTGCTCTCTACAGCCTCCTGAAGGGAGGAAAGTGGACAGGGAAGTGCTAATCTCTTCTACCTGAGTCCAGCGATAGGATGGGCAGGGACGGTTCAAAGCTGTGTCTGGGAGGGTTCAAACTGGACATAAGGAAGCATTTCATTACTGCGGGCATGGTCAAAGACTGGAAGGGGTTTCCTAGACAAGCAGTCGATGCCCCAAGCCAGTCAAACGTTTAAGAGGCATTTGGCCAGCGCCCTTAATAACACACTAAGATTTTGTCAGGCCTGGGGTGGTCAAGCAATTGGATGAGATGACTGTTGTAGGTCCCTCCCAAGTCAATTGTCCTGTTTTATTCCAAATCACATGACATCCACTTTAATATTTTCCATCTCAGACATACATGAAACCATAATCCAGGGTGACCACTAACTTCAACACTAAAACAGAAATATTCCTTAAAACACCTTCAGAAATAACTGCTTTGCGTAATTTGAGCAGTTTTCCTCAATTACATCCAAAGTATGTTGCTCTGTGCTTTAGCAGTTAGCACTGAACTCTAGGTGAAAGATTTCCAACTAATTAAGGAAAAAAGTCAGTGTTGACTAACAAGTGAATTGCTTCAACCAGTAAACTAAACAAAACAATCAAACAACAACAAAAAACCACAAACCTAAACAAAAACGTCCTACAGTGCAAACCCACCTCTAGACTAGAAAATGAGCATTTGCAGTAGGTATCTGAAAAGTGCAACTCGTTAAAACACGTTGTTCCAAAATGGGTATTGTGCGCCCAACGACTGGGCCTAACTAGGAAATCCAAGTGCCCGAATTCAAGCCTCATGTGTGCCTCATTTACCCCACCTCAACCCCACTTTTTCTCATCTTGCCTTCCCTACTGAAGAGGCGCACAGAGTAATTAACAAGCCCAGCACAACGGGCAGGCGCCAGGCCTCCAGGCGAGGCCGGCCCCGGGGCAGGCGGGCAGGGGGGAAGTGGGAGGACGCCGCCGATCCCGAGAGAGCTCGGGGGTGGCCCCGGGGCAGGA
>VZRL01000150.1:741942-816052 GCA_013397895.1 Origma solitaria
GGAGGGAAGGAAAGAGGAAGGAAGGGGCGGAGGCGGCGCAGGCAGAGACGAACAAAGCCCGCGACCGGCGGCAGCCTGGAAGCTGCGGCCGCCATGGCGGGCAAGGGAAGAAGTGAGGGCAGCTCGGGGCGGGAGCGCCGGCCCTGCTCCTGCGGCTCGGGGCCTGCCGCCGTGTGGTGCCGGGAAGGGTTTGTTTTAAACGCGTTTCGTCTATAAATAATATTTTTGATAGGAGCGTTGTGCTGGAAAAGGCTCGTCTCCGTGCCCTCATACGGGTGTTAGGGGTGAGGAGGGATTTTAGAAGGGTCTGGAGCGTTGTTTGGCCTGGAGAAGAGGAGGCTCAGGAGAGACCTTCTCGCTCTCTACAACTCCCTGAAAGGAGCTCGTAGCCAGGTGGGAGCAGGCCGCTTCTCCCTAGTAACAAATGGTAGGATGAGTGGAAACGGCCAGGAAACCGCCTCAAGTTGTGCCACGGGAGGTTTAGATGAGATATCAGGAAAAATTTCTTTACAGAAAGGATGAAGTATTGGGACAGGCTGCCCATGGAAGTGGTGGAATCACTGATCCTGCAAGCTTTCGGAAAAGCCGTAGTGCATAGGGACATGGTTTAGCGATACCAGACTTGTCACTGCTCAGTTAATGGTTGGGCTCAATGTTAATGGTCTTTTCCGACATTAATGATTCTATGTGAAAAGAATAGTTCCTGTGTTTCTTTTATGTTTGGTGGTTTGTTGTCTGAGTTTTTTTCTGTAATGATTTGCCCTAAAATCTGACATGAATGTTTTGAGGATTTTTTTTATCTGCCTTTTTTAATGGCAATTATACTTTTAACAGAATAGCACTATTTCATTTTTGCTGTCCCAAGTGATCAGTGACCTCGGGTATCAGTGACGGGCAGGGTGGGAGCACTGTCCCCCTGTTTACTCTGTTCCAGCATTCAAAGAAATGGCCAGGAGGTGAAGGTGAACATGAGCAGATGGAGAGTTAATAAAATGCCTATCAAGGTGCTCAGGGTTGCTGCCTGCAGGTGAGGTCAGCTGCTCTGCAGAAAACATGGACAATTTGCATTCCAGTGAGTCATGTCCAGCTACTTCTGTAACCCATAAATGTTAATACTCTTTTACAGCACTGAGGTTTTGAAACTTATGTACCTGCTATGTTTGTATATTAAAGATAGACTTTTCTTCATGGGTCATTCTCATCCTTGGGATGTTTCAGTTTTATGCAAGTCAAAGCTTGCAATTTTGGTTTGGTTGATGGGTGTTTTTGTTGGTTTTTTGGTGTTTGGTTATTTTCATCCATCTGAAAACCTCTCTTTGGTATACTGAGTGCAAATCACATAGGATCTTTACAGACAACAGCCTGTACTGCTCATTCTTGTCATTCTCTTCTGTGCATATAGGTGATATACTCTAGGACAAAGATTTTGTCACCAGTAGGTATGGTGTCCTGTGTGGCTGCTGTTTTTAAGAAGGTATGTATCTTTTCAAGTCGATAATTATTAAAAGCTTGACACAGACAAAGGAAACAATGAATATAGCAATAAGGAAGTTTTAATCCTTGTGGTGGTCATAAAACAACAACAAAAAAAATTTGCAGAGGGAGCATTATCAATTGGGAAAGTGGATTTTCAGAGGTTGTGCAGTCCCATATCATGACAAGGCTCCAGGGGAACGTGAGCTTCCAAAGGAATAACATCAAGGAGAACTAACTAACCTAAGAGCTTTGAAACAGTCCTACTGTATGTCTGTACCAAAGAAGCCCTTGAATTAGTGATGAGGAATACCGTAAAGCAGAAGAGTCATGCTGAAATGTCAGTGGCCAAGTCACACCTGTGTTGCAACAGTAGCAGCCACTGACATGGAAAAGCACTAACAGATAGGTGGAAGTGTAGTTCTAATTCAGAACTTATTATACAAAAGAAATGGGAATAAAAACACTTTGCATTTGGAGTCTGACCTGGCTGCACATTAGATTATCAAGAAAAGGTTGTAAACATTGTAACTTAAAATGGGGTGCCCATAGAGCCAATTAGTAAGGGATGGAGTATGACCTAGGAGAAGATAATGAGACTTTATGCATTGCCTCATGTTAGTTTAAGACACAGAGGCTTTTGCTTACTTAAATCTTCATTGAAATCACCAGGCAATTATGCCAGCACAGGGCTAGCTGTTGCACCTCATGGCACTAAACACCATCTATATAAAGAAACTGTAGGTACTGTCCTTAAAGGTCTGCAGGCATCTGCTCTAACAAATTCATTATATGCAAGCTGAGATATGTGTGTATATAAATATATTCACATATGCCTCCTTTTGTCTGTGAGAAGTCCCCATTAGTGTGTGTTTCTCTGCTTACAGAGAGCACTGCCTGAGCTTTGCAGTTTGTAGCTGCTGTTGGCTGTGCTGCACTGAGGTGAACAATTAGTTTCACTGGTGATGCAGTGCCTCCCAGGCAGTCAAAAACCCACAGACAAGACCCTCTGTACCAACTGTTCATGGTAAAACATTCTTAGAGCATATTCCCTATATCAATCACCTTTAGAATAAATGACATTGCTGAAGGTAATGAGCACTGGAGTACAGGGACCTACCTAAGCCCCCACATGCCCATAAGGAGTTCTGTGACTCCACAGCTTTCTCTGAAAAATGCTTATTGCTCCAGATGAATCAGTGCATCACTATCCACAAAATTCACATGGACTTCTGTCCAAACTGCCTAAAATGCTGTTCTGTTTGACTGCTGCCCATGTGACCTGGGGCAATTTAATCTGTGCCAAAGAGGTTGTTTCTCAATGCTCTCTAATTTTAAGTACCTGTAAGGGTTTGTCTACTCAAGCACTTCTGGTTGAGACAGAGCTCTAACAGAACTAGCACTCAGCACAAGACAGCAAGAGCCAGTTTTTTAAGGAGCCCTGCAGGTTCTTTGATTCATTGTATTGATTCATCCTTACTGCCTTCATCTTCTGCCAATCCCAGGCCCAATCCTCTTGGTTAGCAGTAGGCTCACAAAACTGGGGAGCTGAAACTTTTGACTGCACTTTTCAGAAACGGGCAAGAGCAGAAACCTGTAACACTCATTGTGAGTTATGGCATCGTTCACCCCAACCTGATGTGCTAAAAGCAACAACAATGCGATGAAGACTCTGAACACCAGGTCCAATGAGAGGTCCCCAGAACAGCAGAAATGCTGTTTTGGGCTCAATTTTTGTCTTCCATAGAATATACTTTCTTCATTACATTGTCTGAAGTTAACAGGTCTACTTACTGAACACAGAGGCAGATGATCCTTATCCTGATCTGTAGCTGAAAATAATGGGGCACTGAAGGTAAAAAGCCTTTCCTTCTGGCCACTGTATTTCTAGGAGTGTGCTGAAGTTTCAACAAAAGTGGTTCTCCACATCCTGTGATGGGCTGGGTCTTGAACTGATTTGACTGCAGTCAGAAGGATCAGTTTTACTGAACGTATTGTTGCATGTCAGCCAAAATATTGTGTATGTTTTATCTGGAGGAAGACAGTAGTCAGCACTCAGTCTTTCTTCTCATCCTTCTTCTGTCATGCACTTCCCTAAATTGTAGATAAAGAGCAAAGATAGTTGGTTGGTACAAGCGTTTCACACTTCTGATTGCTATTGGAGGGGTGGGGGGCAGAACCAGACCTGACTTGTCATGTCTTATGGCGATCAAGTGGCTGTCATCTGTTATGGCAACTGGAGAAGGAATTGACTTTTCACAGACTAAGGAGAAGGGAAAATTACAGAAGTAAAGATTTTTTTTTTTTGTAGGGGAGAGGAAGGAGATTGGCTTGGAAAGGAGCAGAGTAAGGGAAAGACCAGCAGCAAGTACATATCCAACATGAAAATGGTAAAGGAGTATGAAGTCTTGGACATAATACCACCACCTATAGCCACGACTGTAGTTGAGGTGGTGTTGTAAGGAGAAAGAATTTCCACTAAGGCCAAGGTTAACATTTTTGTCAGGCTGCTCTAATTGATTTTGTCACCTGACTGTCCTCTTCTGGAACTCTTCAGTTTGACCACACTCCCCATTTTCTCCTGCAGATTGCTAAGTGTGTGTCAGGCCACAAGCATCTTAAAGGTCGGCATTACGTCAGTCAGAAAGACAGCATCACTCTGTCAGGACACTCAGCAAGGCGGGATGGGGGCATTTATATGTGGCACGATAATGCTGCTGTCAGGTCTGTGCATGGCTGCTTATCAAAATGTCAGCAGTTCAGACCCAAAAGTGCAAATGAATCTCTGCAGTGATCACTAGGGTACAATGGATCACTGAGTACTGCAGAATGTAATCTCATATAATTATGAAGCTTTCAGGGCCCCTAGTGGGCCAGCAGAAGGGCTGGTGTTTGTCAGCCATTCTGGCACAGCTCAACCTACTGCCCCTCTGGACACTGACTTGGTAAATAGCCAGGAAGCAGAGGATCAAACAGCATATGGCTTTGCAGACTTTACTGGGCTGCAGTAAACATCCTAGCCCTGAACAGCTGTGCCTTGTCTCTAACAAGATTACTTTTAAGAGACTGATGCCTTCTGGACTGGATGAAAATCTGGAAATAAGCATGTTGTTGTCAGGGCTTTGAGTGCACCAAGAGGCTCTGCAGCCTCTTCCCCACTCCTTGTGGTTTGGTTGCCCATCCTCCATTGCAGCTCTGATATGGTGCAGCTGTAGCCTTGGATCAGGGTGCTGGGGACAGAGCTGTGTGAGAAGGAGCTATGAGAAGCCGCACGGGGTCCTCCTGCTCTTTGCTGGGGAGCTGCCTTGAAGCTCAGGCTTCCATCCTTGAGGCTTGTCTTAGGTACACATCTGCTAGTCCAAGTGCCTTGCTGATCCTGAACCACTGATTTTATTTGCCGGCTTGACCTTGCACCTGCTTCAGCACTGCAGATGTGTCTTTTAATCCTGAATAGTGCCTCACCCTGCTCCCCAGTGTGGCATCCGCTCAGGTACTTTGAGATCCGTCCTGGGTGGGATCACTGCCCTACCTGCCTTGCTATTGCCCTCATCTCCTGGCTTCCCTCCCTTGTGGAGCAGCCCATGCTTGCTGCGTCCTGAGCATTCCTATCCCAGAGCCATGAACGTGGTATGTTACATGGAGAAGTTAGTGTGCCATTGGCTGTCACCTGGTGTCTGAAATCAGTACACATCATGCATCTGAGCAAAGCTCAGTAACTGTGGAGGCACTGCTGGAGGCCAGCTGCTGGCCATACAGGCACTCAGTGTATAGGACAGAACGATGCCCTCAAATAGAAGGGAGAGCAGGTAGGGAATGCCTGGTCCTCTCTGCAGACTTTGCTTCCCTCATGCTTCCCCAGCTGTCAAGTTGAAAACTCATCTTGGTGAAATTAATGTCAATACTTATGAGCACTGCGGGGCAGAGCTGCTCACAAAGGGCTGCATGCTGAGAAATTGTGGCCTGTATATGAGCAGACAAGTTTGGGACAGCGCTTTTACAGCCTTCACAGATGTGCTAAAAGCCTTGTGAGTAAGTGCCATGCCAGAGGACACCTCACACAGTGTCAGGGAGCACTCAGCAGGGTGAAGAACCTGCAGGGTGTAGGGTTGCCTGCCCAGCCACATGGACATCCCTATTAAAACTAAGCCAAAATTCTCTAGGATAGGACAGCAGCACCCCAAACACCAAGGTAATGGAAGCCTGTGGATCAGCCCATCAGAGCCACACAGGCACAGACACCACCATCCTGCATAGCACATGAGCAGAGTATGTCCTTACCTATAAACACAGATTAGGTTGGAGAGCACAGCTGTGCAGCAAAACAGTGACTACTGTGACCACCTATTACACAGCACTACCTATTACCTATATACCATTTATATGTGGCTGTGTAGTAATGCTGTATATTGGGTTTGCTATTGTTACTATTAAAAGCTATAAAGTTTTCATTTTATATATCCACAATACCAGAAGACATCACTTCCGTTGAACAGTTTGGGGCATAAATGACCCAGTAATCAGCACTGTGTCAGCACTTGACTTAATTGCAAGGTGAGAGAAAAAGGCTGAATAAATAAGGGTTTTTTTCTCATGGAAATCTAGAAAGATTATTTTTGGATTATAAAAGATTCACTCTGTGGTTTTCCTCAAGTGCTGTATTATGTTTGTGCTTGAGGAAAAGCAAGTTATTGGAAATCTATGCCAGGCTCCAGATAAGCAGTTGACTTTCTATCCATGATTTAATACCCACTAAACAGGCAAGAATGTTTCTTTGTTATTTCCTGGCAGTGAAAATATACTGTTAGGCATCTTTCCTATTCAGATGTGGCAGTTTTTGCCTATCACTGCTCTTCCCCTGTAGTCTGCAGGCCCAAAGCAATACAGTTTGGAAAAATACTAAATTTCTTAAGAACTTTCAAGAAGCAGCAAAATTAATGCTTTTAACAATGAAATGCGATAACTGGGCATGCTGTTTGCTGACCTTCACTTATGAGTGATTCAGTTCCTTTCTTTTCTAATTCTTCTTTTGTTTATGTATCTGTTCTGTCTCTGTTGATTTTAGTTGTACTGTCCTCTGTGCTCCTTCTTTCCTGCCTGTTGGCAAAACACAAGAAACCAAAAGAATGTGAATCATCTGATCTTCATGGTAGGTTTTTAATCTTCTTTCAAGAGAGAATTGGGCCCTATTTTCTGAGTAACTGCAGTATTATGAAGGGAATTACAAAATTATAGAATCATCCTTAAAACATCCTTACATATTTTAAGTCATTAAAAGCAACATACTCTTTTTCCAACTATGTTTCAGCTAACTTCTTGATTAAATTTTGCTGTTCTCAAAGATGAAGGATGAAAAGAAACAGAAATGCTAGAGCCCTGAACAATTTCTCACTATTTGCAAGGATACACTTGGAATTTCCCTGGCCTGGATATTTGTCCTGATTAGCTAAGGCTTTTCAAATGGAGTCCATACAGCAACAGGGCATAAGAGCAAAGTGAAGAGCTTTAGAGACTAAAAAAGATTCATAGCTCCACGTCTTCAAGTGGTCTCCTGTTGCCACAGTTGTTTCAAAAATTTTCATTCCTTTATTTCAGTACAAAATCATAATTTCACTTTTTTCACAGCCTAAAAAAATTCGTGATTTGGTACAAAAGTAAATATATGTGTTAATGCAGCAACTGTTTTGTACAGTCAAACAGTTGCTGGTCTGGGGGGCACAAATATACCCCAGAAAGCACAGTGCTGTTTGGCAAATTAGTGAACCACTGAAAACTAGCACTCACCATGAAAAATTACTAAAAGGGGACAAAATGGAGGCATGAGAGATTAAAAGAAAAAGTTGTGGACGAAGACGGTAAAAAATTGAGAGAATAAAGAAAAATTGGCAACAACTGGGCCACAGCATAGATCAACAGTTTGGGATACCGCTGTCAAGTGCAATTCAGACCAGTAAAATAAGATGCAGTGAATGGAAATAATTTCTTATGATGAAAATAGTACATCAAGTAGTGCTCCTAGTAAGCAAACCAAAGTAGACACAACATAAAAATGTATAGAGAGGTAATTAGGGACTCCCTTTTTCTTCTCATGCAAATGAGGCCTTTGGCTTGGAGAATGAGTACAGATTTTATGAGTTTATCTTTTTCCCTCATCTGGCCACAAAATCAAATAACCAGGGCTCTGTTCCACCCTCTATAAAATTCACTGAGGCATTCCTTTAATTATGTTTGCATATGCTTATGCTTGTGGGGCTTCTGTATGAACCAGGCACCTGGCTGAAAAAAGGGAAGTTGGAGAGAAGGGGTGCTGAAGTTTTCTCTTTGAAGTGGATCTCTTTTCTGATCTGATTCACATTACAGTCCTGCACCTTGTTGACATAGGGGTAGAAAATAATTAAGTCAGCACTGATGCTGGAGACAGTATATCATCAGATCATTGCCTCTCTGGAAAAAAACAAACCCATTACTTGTGGAGCAGTGTAGCTGCAAATTAAAGGTGTGAGGAAAACACATAACTGAGGGGCATATGAAAGGCAAATGTGAGAGGGACAGGCAATGTATGCGTGGGAAAAGCATTGAAAAACAATCAAGGGATAGGAAGAAAAGGTATAATATATGGTAGCAACACTACTTTATAGAACCTAATTAAAACTTTGGAATTTTGTTGGGTTTGTCTTATTTTCAGGTTTTCTGCAATTACTGCTGTAAGTTGCCAGTTTACCTCAGCAGAGCACAAACATGGGCTAATACTTCCTGCTAAAAATGAAACAGTTGTTTCCCATCAAAGCACAAAAAGCAAAGCAGCAGAGGACAATCAACCAGCAGTTATTTACCAGTAGTTTGTTATCTGTTTCAGTGCTCACAACCGTGTTCTCTTAGCCTGATAAACAGGGTGGCCTGCTGTTAACAAATACTGCCTGAAGCAAAACACTAGACAATCTAAAAGAACCTTTTATACCTATTTTACATATTTATTTCCAAACAGTTCCCAACAGCTCCAGTTAATGCGTTAAGGTGCCCAGTCCTTACTGGCTGCACAAATCAGTTTTCCATGCTGACGCCAGCAGTATTGCCATGGTTACATGATTAGAGTGGCTTAACCTGGCAGGTGGCTTAGCAAAATGCCGAGTGCCAAAAAAATCCTAGCACACAATCTATACTTTTCCATCAAACAAATTAGTATATCACATGCTCTGTTGTCCAGAGGGTAGGGGGGGTTGTTTTTGTTTGCCTTTTTTTTTCCTGGATAATAACGCTGTTCTCAAAATTCTACCATTTACCAACTATAAAATTGCAAACAAACTATTTTGAAAAAAAACCCAGTTTCCTCTACTCGCAGTTCTGTAGATCTAACAATCTCAGTAAAGTCCACAACCAAGGAATGAAAAAGATTGCATAAACCACAAAAATTTAATGTGAAGTTTATATTTATAACTACATTTAAGATTGGATTTTAGATCTGGAAAGATCCCATATCAGATGAAGGCTGGCCAGCTATTACTTGTTTGAGAGAATTCTTGGGGAGGTGCAAAGGTCTGTGTTATTTTTTTTCAACTGATGATTTCAAAGATGAAATACAGAAGCTTTGCAGATAGATTCAGCTGTAAAGAGTTGTGGTTGGTAATCCCAGAACTGCTCCATCATGGTATTAAGAATATTTGCCTACCAAGTATCACAACCAAGTCATTCACATACAAAGCAAAATGGCTTAAAGCTATGTGCCTTCTTGAGAGGAGAAGGTATCAGACAAATCTAGAAAGTGAAAACTTAATGGACAGATCAAATTTTGGCAAGCAAGGTACTGTTAGCATTTTCTTAGATGGAAGCTACTAGCCTTTGCAAATCGCAAACTAGTACAAAGCCTTAATACCTCCGTTGGTATTATTTTAGCTTTAAAGATATTATAATTGTTATATGTGCTACATGCACATACATTCCTTTTGTTTCCTTCTGTTGAGTGGGGTACAATGCTAAAAGAGGAGAGGGGGGAGTTTTCAGTCTTAACACTTTGACACTGCTTGCCAAGATCCATTTTCTGATCTGAATATATGACAGTGTAGTAGCTTATATAATACCTAAGGTGTAAAAGCACCTTGAAGTGTGTAGAAGTTTATAGCTGTTTTGTAGATTCATTCATACTATTTCCCAGTATATTTTCTGTCTTACTTCCAAAAAAACTGACGTGTTGTTTTTCACAGCTTGTTTGCCATCTCCCCTTTCTCATGCTGATTTCACTGCTGTGTTGATGAAGCTCCAGTCCTCCGGTCTTTATACTGTAGCATTCAAGTTTCGAGATTCTGAAGCCTTCCTTAGAAGTGACTCAAGTAATTTTTCACATTTGGAGGAGAAAGCTGAAAAGCCTTCAATATTTAAATAGAAACATAAGTTTCAAGTGTAGTATAAAGGCTTCAGATCTCTTAACTTTATTCATCAATTAACATATCTGCAACAGCTGGGGTTTGATCCGTATTTTCAGAGAACAGTAATGTTGCTGATACAGCATTTCCAGTTCAGTCGCAGGAATACTGAAGTGGTTTTCAGAAGATAATTTAAAAAGTACTCAGTTGACAGGATGTTTCTTCAGGGAACCATTGATCGCATTCTCAAATTGCAACAGAGCCAGAGATTGTCTTCATTTTAATTTCAATATCAGGAATGCCTTAAGTGACGATCACAGCTAACCCATTTTAATGACAACCCTGAACATTTAGAAACTCTTATCTATTCAATATACTTCTGTGCAGAGAAACAAGAACAGATGGATACTTCCTTAACACCTGCTGCTGTGGGAGTGTTCTGAAACACTTGCAAGTAAGAAATTATTACTGCTATAAAGTGTCTGTCAGTTCTATTTGTTTAGAGGATTTCTACAGAACATGCATACAATTTATTTTAGGTTTCTCAACTTAGGTTGTGCTTTTGGAAAGCTGAGGAAGGATCACTTACTGAAGGAAAGCTTTTTTGTATGCCTCATTTAAAAAAGGGTTTAGGATATAAGATTGCAGATTTACTGCAACCTGTTGTGTAAGGAGGCTGAAGAATGCACATGGTATGCTACTCCAGAAGTGAAGGAACAGATCCAGGGACAATAAAACCCTGTCCTGAAAAGCAGGAGTAGTTCCATTGGAGAAGATAGGCTTTCTAGAGAAAACCATGGAAAATTGAAACCTAATGCTTTTCTGATGAGGAACTGAAAGATGAAGTGGAGAAATTTTAGCTCACAATTGCCCTAAGAGCTTTCCATTCGTGATTTAAATCTTTCTCTGCTTCCACATGTCTCCAAAAGTAGAGAGACAAATAATTTCCTAGATTTGGAACTCTGTTCTCTTTTTATGCAGATTATAGTTATGTAGTATGCATATAGTTACATGCATCAGTTTCGTTTGTTTTGTAGACTTTCATATACAGTAGATTCAAGAAATAAAGTGTAAGTTCAAAGGATCTGAAAGTGAAATGTTATTAGGGATTCTAGTCCACCTAGATTACTTAATGGGTTTCATTTTCCTCATGCTTTGTGGTCAGAAACTGCCCTAAAAAAATCTAGTTCACTGCAACAGGAGATACAACCCAAGTTGAAATATCAAAAGAAGACCGTCCCTCTTTTGAACAGATGTTGCAATTATGAATGCAGGTGATTATGAATTCATAAAATGGAAAGGATGGAAGTATCTAACACAGAAGGAAAGTTTCTTCCAATCTAGGAAGCCATTGGGGATTAACCTTGTAGCACATCACTTTGATTCCATTTTATAGGTCTGCAGACTTAAAATTTGAAATAACTGTGTAGTCAGTTTACTCTGAGCTTTTGCATAATAGAGGTCACAATACTTCACCCAGTAACTTGACGTATAATTTCTGGCTGGGCTGGAGGACATCTCTTAGAAAGACACACAGTCATAATTTAAAGGCTTAACATAGTGATAAATTCCTTAATTCCCAAGGCAAGTTGTTTTAATTGTAAATTGCCATCATGCTAAAACTATGTACATTATTTTAGCTTGAATTGATGTATTTGTCTTCCAACTACAGAACTTTTATATGTTGTCTTACTGTTGACTGATCTGTTTCATCCCAGTGTATAAACAAATCAAATAACCACTGACTTTCCTCTTGCCTAAACCTGTTAAATGAAACTCAGTAACTTCTTCTGGCTTTAAGGTCTGGATTTCCAAACCTTGCCAAATTTAAAAAGCTTTTGAAGAAAGCTACAAGTATTTGCCGTATATTTTTAAAGACTAGACAGAAGAAAAAAAAGCTTTTGAAGAAAGCTACAAGTATTTGCCATATATTTTTAAAGACTAGACAGAAGAAAATAGTGTTATTCCTTACTCATCTCTGAAGTAATGCCACATATAAACATAGAAATTCACTTTTGTTAATTTATCTAAGGATCAGAGCAATTAATTCAGACACTTTAGATATTAGGTTATCCTGCCAATTTACATTCATCTAAGATAAAACTTGTAATTTGTTTTTGCTCCTCTGTCTCCTGAACACAAAGATAAATTTGCTGTATGTCTAAGAGTTGAATTCCAAGAGCTGAACTCTATATGATGTTTAAGGCAGAAGTTTAGATAAACCATTTATCTACTCTGAGTGATTAAATCCTGAAGTACATGACTTATGAGGAGAAGCTTAAAATAACTGAAACTTTATTTAGCCTGGAGAAGGCTGGGGAAGTTGTTGCTTACAAATGCCCACTTGGGGATGTGGGGAAGATGAAGCTGAACTCTCCTTGAAGGTGCAGAGTGAAAGCATGAGGTGGAGTGAGCACAAACTGCTACAAAGGAAATTCTGGTAAAATATTAAGAAGAAAAAAAGAAAAATTGCTCCTATTAGGGGTAGGCAGCCACAGGTATCTGCACTGGTAGAAGCAACCACCATTAGAAATACTCAAAGCTCAACTGGGTGACCTGAGCAACCTGCCAGCCCTACTGTGAAGGGTGGATCAGACCAGATCCATTCCAGAGAAAGGACCCTTCTAGTTTACATGACTCTGACTCTATGACTAATTAATTAGCTCTGCTGGCCTAATTCAGTGGTGTAACTGAAGCTACGCTGTAATTTAGGCTTGAAATACAGACCTTTCTCTGCAAACCTTACAGGATACTTGACAGGAACAGGGATTTTTATCAGGGTCCTGATTCATACAAACAAAAGCATACTGAGCAGACAAGAGCTGAATGTCTACCTCATCCAAGCATCCATTGGCCGTTCCTGTTTCTACTTCATGAACTAAACTACTTCACTTAACACCACAACCTGACATGATGAACTAGTGCAAATTCTAGTTCTACACAATAGACAAGTTGTACTTCCTCAGACTAGATCATGCCATAATTTCCAGCAATGTAGTAGTAGCTCCTGCATAAAACACTGACTTTTCCCCAAGGCAGGTGGAGAGCAGATGATTGAGAAGAAGCAGAACCATGGGCAAAACCAATTTCTGAATCAGCAGCCTTCTTTTTTGCTTTCATTGCAACTAAAAATTGGTCCAAAGAGTTACGTTCTTGATGAAGCTACATGCTGTGCCAAAGCTAAATGTTATTGAACTTGCTTATCAGACATGATAAGCAATGCAAGGTATATAATATAGTTAACAACTTAATTTGTACCTGTTGTGTTCAAAAGAATCATCCCATTATCTTTACTTAACATTCTTTTCCACCCAGTTAAACTAATCCAGTGAAATACACATACATGAGAATTAGGCCTTTGATATGATCAGTAAATTAAATTAACTTGACTCCAGGAAGAAAAAGATAAGAAGATGGTTGTCCTTATGAGACAGGTCACAAAGAAAGAATTAGAAGAATACACATTTAAAAATTCCAGAATTTAAAGAAATCATGGCCAGAGGGATAAGACAGTTAAAACCTGGGATAAACCCGGGATAAAACCTGTCAGACAGACAGGTTTTTGTCTGTCTGACAGAAATATTTTTCCTTGACACTTTACTATATTCCACATTAAACACTTTCTGGTTATATGTTCTGACTTGATACACCTAATGGGGAAAGATGGCTGGGGGTAAAATTAGAAGAAACAGAGAAGTTACATTCACACCCTAACAGAAGTGGTAACAGTATGGAAATTACAGAGTAAAATGCAGCTGCTGCTCCCGGGATGGAATGCAGTCATCATGCTTAAAACCTATTTCATGAAGATTTTCCACACACCCAATCTGCAGCCATAAGCACCTGCTGAGGGGGATGGAACAGAGGGTGGAGCAGAGTGGAAACCCTGAGGCCAAGGCTCTGTCGAAGCCCTTGCAGGAAGGGAACTCGATGGTGCTTTGCAGCTGATACACCCCACAGCAGCTGTCAGACAGGGGAGACAGGAGAAGGTGTCTTGCTGCCAAGCCAGCAGCTCTGGCAAAATCACTCTCCTCAGATGAACTTGGTTCATTCATTTCAGCCTAATTGTAATATCAACTCACATCTCTATCCCAGAGTTACTTACCCCCAAGGTACGACCACCCCTCACTGAGGAAGTGCCCTGTATTTTACTGACTTTAAGAGCAAAATGAGAGAATTTTACACCAATCAGTAACAAAGGTGGGTATGCATAGAGTCACTCAAGCTCCACCTACACATAAAGAAATACTATAAAATTAAGTTGAGAATGGGGAAAAATTAGGGAAGACTCCATAGTAAGTGCTGGGATCAGTCAAGGGGCTGAGCTCATCTTCTCCCCTGTAGGGATGCCTATTGTGTAGGAACCGTACTCAGTGTGTACTGAATATTTTACTGGGGATTAGAACTTGTCTGGACACTGCTTTGAATACATTTTTGCAGTCAGATACCATCACAGGCAATCCTCAAACCTTAACCTGTCACAATTTTATATTAACAAAGAGTGTTATTCCATGAACTGTTGGTGTGAGTCCTTCATGGGCACTGGCAATTGCCGACAGAGGGGAAACACTGGAATGAAGTGGAAGACCCACTGAGAGGTCTCCTTTATGTTGTCCACGTGTGTCCCTGGACAAGTCAGTCAAACCACCCTCTGATCCAGCAGGACTGCTCAGTGAAGGGTCCCCACAGCAGGATGCTGACAGACTGGTCAGGCACAAGGATCTTGGCTTTCCTGGGGCACTGATTGACGAATCAAACACTGATCAAGGAAATCTCCCCTTTTTCTGTGACTCCTAAAATATTGCACTTTTATTGCAGAAACCAGACATACTCTATTGTGGCAAAAAGTGAGAAATAAACATGTTAATAGGCTAAACAGCAGCTACATTGGCCAGTGTGTTGTAAGTATAAACATCTTTGCTGTTTTCCTCTCCAGTTTGCGGGCCACACCAAAGTCATGTCACTGTATTGACAGGAGACATCAATACTTAAAAGAATGGGGAAAAGAGAACATAAAACCGTGAATGTGCAGCATGGGCTGCTCAGCTAAGGCTGTGGATATGAAAGAAGTGTCTTGCACAGGGATGACCCCCTGGGAAGGGGGAAAAATATGTCTTCTGCTAATTACTCCAAGATCAAATGTAATTGAGGAGATAGATGTGTAAAACTAATCTCAGAACTTTTTACTTCTCTTTCCAAAAGCAACTGTTTCGCCTTATCTTTCAAAAGGTCCAGTCTATAGCATCATCTGCTCAGACAGACAAGGAATTTTAAGTGGTGTGAATATGTCCTGGAAAGAGCAGCTAAGTCAAAGTTGGGGAATTTGACTGGAAAGAAAACAAACATTTTCTGCAGCAGATGAAACATCCACTAGTCTTAATGACTGCAGTGCTGCAGTGAGGTTTGTCCAGTTAATTTCTTTGAAATATATTGGCTTCAAAAATAAAACAAAAAATCTTTCTTACACTTTTTGAGTGGATGCATGAGTCACCTGCTGAAATCCAGCTTGAGCAAAAGAAGACATAAACTTACTTAAACTCTGTCTTTTCAAGTGTCTTTGTAGACTTCATGAGGTGTTTCAGAATGCAAGTTTGTTTTTCTTTACCTGTGTATAATGGTTTGGTTTTCAGTCTTGGCAGGTGATAAAGTGATCACACCCAAATAGCATTACCAGGAACCTTCTTTAGCTACAACAGCTCACCCACACCTTCTAACAATCTTGTTCAGTGACTCAACTCGCTCTGTTGCTACACAATTTCTCCCTTTCTCCTGAGAGAAGGGAACAGCAGTAGTTTCATCTTTGGCTATTCATCTCAGAGCCCTTTGCAATTCTATTCCTACTCATCTGGGTCATCTCCATTTTCTTAATTGAAAACTGAGATTTTTGTCCATACAATGCATAATAGTGTGTGGGCTTGCCTTCTGACTGTATTTATGTGATTAAAAATGTATTTGCAAGTAGTTATATCAAAGACTGCAGCCATAACAAGACTTGTAACTGCAACACAACTGAAGGTGTGAAATGTGTGTATGTGTGTGCATACACTTGTTCCTGTCTTCTCACACAATAACTTAGTGTAAAACTTTGAGTGTTTTTTATGTATCTACTTAAAGCTCTAGAGTAATTACTGTAGAGTAAATTAAAAAAAATAAAAGAGCGATGCAAAAATTATAAATCTTGCTTTATATTTGGAGGCTGTAGTAAACATAATTTGCCACAAAGCTGCATCTTGTGTTTGCAGAGTGTTTATCAGCTTTCACTATTTATAACAGATGGAACTAGAGCGTTCTGAATGTTTCTATTAAACAGTAAATGGCACTGCAACATAAACACAATATTGCAGAAGTTTGGTCTTGCAAATTAAATTCTGCAACCTGGCAGATAGCTCACAAGATCATCTAACCCTCTCTTTTACAGAGTATAACTACAGCAGATACCTCTTGCCATGTGCCAAGGCAGCATTATGGCTGCATACTCTGAAACAGGAAAGGGAGGATAACACTGATATTCCACATTGGCCACATGGATTTCATGAGGCACTATAACTTATGAAAAGAAATGTATGGATAAGCAGCAGAGACAATCCCTCCTTGCAGCTAAAGAAATCCCAGTGTGATTCTGATCCTTAGGCACTTATGTCCCACCACATTACTGGTTAAAATACTTTTCCAAACTGACTTTTTTTGAGTCAATAGACCAAATAGCAGTGTAACCACAACCACCCCACACTGAACAAATGGCCACTGCTGATCTCACAGAAACATCCTTTTCTAATGACCAACGTGTGCTTCCAAACCTCTGACTTTGGTAATCTTCAAAGACTGAATAATTGTTTACTTGCGGCGATTTATGTAAGTCCTTTCAGCTGGTAATCATCTCCTTTTCCAATTTTCAGCATCTCTTCTTTTCTCACAGGCTGACGTGTCTTTCCTCCCGGGTTTCCATAATACGCTTCCTTGTTATAGGTCCACCCAAGACTAGAGGTAGACAGTCATTCATTGCCTATAATTTCTGTCTTCATTTATTTAAAAACAAGCAAACAAACTTTAGGTGTGCAAATAAAGCCATGGCACCATATAGAGTGCCAACTATACCAGTGATTCAACACTTTCAAATTCCCCTACTCCCATAATTTTTTAACCCTCTTGCAAACTAGACACACAGAGATGGCCACAAAATGGCAGCATCATTTGTAGCTTTATTCACATGAAAAGTTATATCAGAGTTTCTATCTTCAAATGGTTGCAGAAGCATTAACCTGAGATCCTACTCCCTGTAGAGTCTGCAGCCCCTGGAGAGCCCATGCAGAAGCAGATTTACCCTGAAGGATTGCAGTCCATGGAAGGGCACATGCTGGAGCAGAGGAAAAGTAAGTGGAGTAAGGAGGAAGAAGAGGAGCTACTACAGACTGACTGCAACTCCCATCCTTTCTGCACCAGGCTGGGGGCAAGAACGAGTTAGAAGTAGAAGAATGATGTGGAGCCTGGGAAAAAGGGGGATGAGGGTGGTGGGAAAGTGCTTTAGTTTTTGTTAATTTTTCTTATCATCCTACTCTCTTTTATTTGTTAATATTAACTAATTTTCCCCCAATCAAGTCTGTGTTGCCCACGACAGTCATTGGTGAGCAATCTCCTTGCCCTCATCTTAACACATGAGTTCTTCTTTGATCCTTATTTTTCCATCCTGTCCCACTGAGTAGGAGCAGGGAGAGAGCAGCTCAGTAGGATATTGTTAGCCATGGCTAACCCATCATAGCAGTGTATCATCTTGGTAGCATCCCTAATTTGATCTCTATCAAATGAGAGTATTCAAAAAGTCACAATTCTAAAAAAATACGTGCATATAGCTTCATGGTCTCAAGCTAAGCACAGGAAAGATTTCACTTGCCACTTTGTGGGTAAAACTGGACATTCCAGTAAAAGACACATAAAAACGCCTTATATTTTTAATTTCTCAAAAGTTATTCTCAGTAGTTTTCCTAATTTCTAACTTTTAATTACAGAGAAGGGGTGGAAATGAATTCCAATTACCCTGAATAACTTTTGAAAAAATAATTCTGTTCTTTCTACATGTTCAATCTCTAACATGTGTGCACAAAGTAGCATTTGTCAAAATGTGAATACATAACCATAATGACATTAATGTCTTATCCAGGAGTCCCTGAAACATTTCTGGGGCATCACACTTGCCAAGCAGAGCAGAAGCAGTCTTCTGTATCTTCCTGTTGCTTTCTGCAGCTCAGGCTCTCTGCCATTATCTCCTTCAATCAAGCATGATTACATACATGGCTTAAGCTGGCATCCTGACAATTCAAGATGTCAGATAGTGACAGATATAAACAATGCCCTTAGATTTGGGAATCAGCATGAAAGAGGTACTATGGCTGAACTTCGGAACTAATATAAGCTGTATCACTGTTATACAAGGAATACTGCAAATGGTATTAGCCATTTCAACATCTATTTTAAGTACCTTTAAACCTTCCAAAATATATTTGCAGTGTCTGGAAGTGATTCTAATGGATCTGTTGCACATACAGTGTTCAGTCAAGTGGATTGCCCCTGTAGAGGTTATGAACACATCTGATCCATAAAACTCAGCTTCCTCACTGACCTGTGTTTTGCTTTGTGACACCTAATTATTTGAGCTACCACATCTAAAATGTGCTTAATAGATTTTTATTTTATCCTGAGTGAAGAATCAACTCAATCAAACTTCTATCCAATTTCAGAATGGCATTAAACAAATTTGGCAACTGAAAATCTGCTAAGATGTTTTTATCAAAACAGTTATCAAAACTGAAATTGCCTGTGGCTGTTTATAAGATTTTTAAAAAAAAAATAATTCCTCTTTATTTATGACGGTGGCTCATCTGTTGCTATAAACCAAAGTAAAAAAGTTCAACATAATGCTAAAAAAGAAGTTAAAGTTTGAAGCTGAGCTCCTTCAAAAAGGTTCTGATTTTTGGGTTAGGGTACTGCCATGTCTTTTTATTTCATGTTTAATAATTCATTTTTGCCTGTGAGAGTCTTTTCTTTCCAAAACTTGCCATGGCATAATATATTATTAATCAGCATTGCACACACTCAAGTCTCGATCTTTTCTATTGCCCCAAATGGCTTAAAAACATAAGGGAGGCAAATATCTCAACTGAAAAGCTTAAATTTAATGTTTTGTCGCAATTAAGCTATTATGCGGGAAGCCAAATGGCTTATAATTGTTAGGTCTTTAACTGACATAGTACCACAGATTTTAGAAAGCTGATGTGGTTAGTAAGGCCAGCTATTTCATTTAAGCCAAACAAATTTCTGATTGTTTTACTAATGGCAGAGAGCAATGGAGCCTTGGAATGGGATAGTTCAGTTGGAAGGGGCCTAAGACAATCGTCTAGTGCAGCTGACTGAGCAGTTCAGGACTGACCAAAAGTCAAAGCATGCTATTAAGGGCATTGTCCAAATGCCTCTTAATCACTGAGAGGCTTGGGGCATTGACCACTTCTCTAGGAAGCCTGTTCCAGTGTTTGACCACCCTCTCATGGAGAAATGCTTCCTGGTGTCCAGTTTGAACCTCCTGTGATGCAGGTTTGAACCATTCCTTTCTGTCCTATCATTGGGTCTGAGGGAAAAGCGATCAGAACCTCCCACTCCACTTCCGCTCCTCAGGAAACTGCTCCAGAGAGCAATGAGGTCACCCCTCAGCCTCCTTTATCCAAACTAGACAAACCCAAATTTCTCAGCTGCACATAGGACATACAGCATACACAGCAGGACTTGTGCTCAAAGTTCAGATTAAGTGTTAATGGATGACCAGAGTTCAAATTACTATGTCTGCATGTGTGTACACCAGAAGGAAAACACAGGAAACAGCAAGAGAATTAAGTCAGACAGCAACCCAAATGAGAGAACTCCAAGTGAAATGTTATCAGGTGAAAGATGCGTCTCCTGTTTCTTATTTTCCACCATATTCAGGAAAATAGGGTTTCATGTACATTTTTCAAAAATAAACAAGATTACAACAAAGACATTTCTGATTGCAAAATCAATTTCAGGGGAAAATAAAACAATCTGAAAGGTCTCAAACTGCTTAACTTCTCAAGCTATATCTCTATGGAATTGTGTCTTGCTATTTTTCTTATTATAGACCTGTAAGAGAAAAGAAGGGTGTTATTTCCAAAATGCTATAGTTTGTGAGTTACAAACTGAAGGAAAAACAAAAATGTATTTGTGAGGCAATGAAGGTTTATTGCACATTCATTTAAAGCAAAAACATACAGTTTATAATTTAAAAGTAAATCATTCTATATTTAAATGTTATATTTTTCTTATGAATTGATTTACCCAAGCAAAACAGCAATGCTGATTTGTCATAAGAAAGCCATTTTGCCATACAGAAATGGAATATTTTTCAGTTAGTTATTTTGATCATTCTGTGATATAGCTATTTCTTCTTACATTATTATTTTTTAACTGTTAAAAATAATCCTGTCGGTGGTGAAGGAATAGAGGGACTTTTCAAAGTTTACATTTCTGTTCTGACAAAGAGAACATGTTAAAAAAGAAAAAACACAAACTGCCCAATGCTAAAACAGGAAGTGTTTGGGGTATTCTGCTAGAACATGGGGAGGAAGCTTTGGTCCTTGCTCTGAAGGTTGCTGGTATTTTTAAACAAATGCATTAAACAAAATGTTTAACGTAAAGCATTCCTGTTTGAGAAGCCTTGTCTAGAAATTGGTGATCTCTTCCCTCTTCGGTGATTCCCTTATCCACAAATCTTTATTTTGGCTTTGCTTCTCTGCTTTTCCACATGATCCTTGTATGCTGAGCTGTAAAATGGTGCATAAATCGTAATGTGATTGTGTCTGAAAATGAGGGCATATTGAGGGTATTTGGGTTGAGTCAAATGAATGCCTGCCTATGGGAGAATTGCAATGGAGCATGAAGTGAGAGGCAGGAATGCACCACCACCAAATTAGAGTGTATAAGGGATTAGACCAAGCTGGAATGGATGGCAGTGGGCAACACAGCTGAATTTTAGCCTCATTTAAAAAGGGCTCAGCTAGACTGGATTATTTCTGATCATATCACCAGCCTTCAAATGTATCTGTTGATGTAGATAGTCACTGCCTTCTTCCCACAGATAAAATCTTTTTACTATTTGTTGTACAATAACAATGGCCAAAAAGCAGGAGTGCCCCGAAAAGACCAGGTGATGAGATGTGTGGCTTAGAGGTGCTTCCTAAGCAGATTAACACTCCTGGAGTACAACTGGCCCAGTTTTGACAAAGAGTTTTCCTATGGAGTGTAGCAATACAGCAGCCACAGTGAACAAACAGTTGCAATACAGGAAAATAACATTGAGACATCATCACTCAAATATCACCAAGACAAATATTCCCTGGTTTGGCATCCAGGGACCACAGAACTCTAGATATCCTGTAGCAATTCTTCAGGGCTTCTGACTGTGGGAGGAAACAGTTGTCACCTTTCCCTGAGAAAAAAGTACCACGGCAACTCCCAGGGCAACAGCTCCCAAGGATGCTGAGTGTCCCTGTCTCTCTACATCTGCTGTTTCAGCTTTGCCCATCTGAGGTTTCCTTTTGTATCAATGGTGAAAGGTAGGAATGACATTTAGGTGTTCTGAGGTCTGTTTGGAGCCCCTCACCTCCTCCAGCACAGACATCTTGCACGTCTCACATCGCTCTGCTGTACATAAAGGCTGGGACTCTACTTTTCAAACATCATAAAGCTGTGAAAGAAAGACACTGAGTGTGGACCTGTGTTTCTCGATCAGTGGAACAGATCACAGCATTGCTTAGGAATGATGACACTCAGGCTCGAATTACTGTGCACTTTTGAAGAACCTTCTAATCAAAATTAACTGCACCCCACAAGCAAAAATTTTGTTTCTTTCCTATTGTACAGTAAATCACTACAAGCTTTTATTCAGTGTCTAAAACTGAAATAGAGTTTGGTTTCAAATGCAAGATAGTAATGAAAATAAAATCCAGAGATATCCTTTGTGAAGCCTGACAAATTTCAAAGAATGCAAAGTACAAGCTTTCCAAATATGCAATTGCATAAACTATTTTGTTTTGCAATAAAACTCAGTTAAACATTAAATTTTTAATGCTCCTTTACCATAAAATATGCAAATCAACTTTTACAAGACTACATCTTCTAACAATAGACAGCACTACAAATTTCTATATTCACCACAACATTAAATAACGTTGTAGCATTTTAACATTTGCAGAACTAATCATAACTCCCTAAGTAAAATATGATGATCAACTTAGCTCTAAAACACTTACATAGATTTTTTTTTTCTCACAACAAAATGGAAAGTTATGATAGAAGGAGTAACATCTCAAAAATATTTTACTACTTACATTGATTTATCTGAACTGGGAACTAGGAAAATATTCCACTATCAATTACAATGGTGTAAATCACAATGTTCAATGTCAAAGAATAAGAAGACATTTCTGTTTATTAGCACCCATAAAGCCTGTTGCGTACTTGTAGGAGCAAGAGGCTGAGTTTTACAGTTCATTTAAAAATCAGCAAAGTAATTCCAGGCACAGGTCTTCCTTAGAACAGTGCAAAAGTCACTTTTGAAAGGACACAAAGCTTGTTGATGTTTATTTGTGCAACAGTGTGGTAGTTTTGCCTGGCCCAGTTTTTGCCAGTGAACAGGGTGGGGTACAAAGATGGCTCCTGCATGTCCTGAGTAAAGATTCTGGAAATTTCTCCACCATGTCCAGCAGAGCCAGTCTCTGATGGCTCTGAAGATGATGGACATGCTGCTGGCCAAATCTGGGCCAATTAGAGATGTTAGTTACGCCTCTGTGAAAACATATTTAAGAAGAAATCAAAACAATGCGAGCACGCACTTCTTTTTAGCCAGAGAAGGAAGAGGAGGAGGTAAAAATATGTGAGGGAGAACAACATGGAGGCACCAAGGTCAGTGGAGAAGGTGGGGGAGGAGGTGCTCCAGGCGCTGGAGCTGAAAACCCTCTGCCAGATGTGGTGAAGACCATGGGGGAGCAGGTGGTCCCCCTGCAGCCCATGGGGTCCAGGGGATGCAGAGAACCCCCCACAGCCTGTGGGGAGGTGCCCACGCCAGAGGAGCAGATGATGCCTGCAGGAAGCTGTGATCCAGTGGGAGTCCCAGAGACTGAGAGTTGCAAAGGCCTTGCAGGAGAGAGAAAGGCCTTGCTCCCGGGATGGAAACAGCCTGGCCTCGGCTTGGAATTCTGCAGCCTGGAGAGAATCTCGGACAGCAGCAATCGGGCGGGGCTGCTCGTGAGATTGGACCCACGCCAAAGAAGTTCGCAGAGGACTGTCTCTCGTGGGAGGGACCCCCATGGCTAAGTAGAGGATTCTTCCCCCTGATGGACTGACCCTGACCAAAGGAAACCCCCACACCCTGCCCCCACCCCGGAGCTGTTGGTTAGAAGGAAGGAGGGAGGGGGTGAGCTGAGAAATGGCCTTAATAGGGAGAGGGGTGAGTAGAGAAACAGTGATTGTAGCAGACGAATTGTGGCCTTGGACTGATTAAGAAACCCCACATGCCTTGCCCTAGCCCAGATCTGTTGGTTGAATAGAGAGAGAGGGCAAATAGAGAAACAGTGTCTGCAGTAGAAGAATTGTGATGGACTGACCTAAGAAAAAAACCCACACCCTACCCCTGCCCGGGAGTTGTTGGATAGTTGGAGGGGGTGAGCTGGGAAGTGGTGCCTTAAGAGGGAAAGGGGGGGTCAGTCAAGAAACGGTGTCTTAAGAGCTTATTTTTATCTCCAGTTTATCCTCTGACTCTGTTAGATTAATAAATCACTTTTTTTGCAACTTTAAGTTTCCCGCCTGCTTTTGTCCTGAATCTCGTGCGTCCCCTTATCAGTGATCTTATCTCAACTCATAAGTCCAGTGTTTTGTGTTAGTTTTTCCTCTCCTCTGCATAGCTGCAGCAGGAGAGAGCATAGAAAGCAAACGTCGTAGATGCCTGGCATTTAGCCAGGGTCAAACCCACAACAAACAGGAACACGCCTGCTACTTCAGGAGAGGAACCACATGGGTTTTCCTTCACAGACCTGAGGCTTGGGAGCTGTTCATCACGAGGAGCAAAGTCAGTGCAGTATCTGAGAGTGCTGCTGCAGCAGAGGAGGGATCCGGACCGTGGCGTGCACACCTTAACACAGCCCCAGGTTAGACAACAAGGCTGTTATTTAGCAACCACAGAAGGCTTTAATCTTCGTATAAGATGATACATACACTACATTCACTGTGCCCTTCAGCAAGGTGAAGGTAGGACTGAAATCAGCTGATTAGCAGCTGGTGAGAGAAGAATAGGCACAGTTTTATAGGTCTGAAGAAATGACCAGAGCAAAGAGGACAATTTACTTAGGGCACATATGGAATCATGTATTAGCAAATCACAAATCAGTCTCCTTGTGCCTGTGATTTCCACAACAGAACAATTCCTTATTAGTATGTGGGTTGTTTAAGTGTCTTCAGCAGACCAAAAGAAAAGGACAAGAGGGACAGGAACGTGGGCTTCACATCAAAGTGAGTATTCATGTTGATATGAATATGCAGGTGCAAGAGAGGAATAAGAGGTGTAAGAACACAGAGATGACTGACCTCTGTCTAAACTGGAACAGCCCACTCCACAGTCTACTTGCTATCAAATATATTCTTTACTATAGACCAGCATTGGCTGAGATCATCACCGTCATTACAAAGGACTATAAAACCATTTTATAAAGGTTTTTGGCAATAAAAAACATGACTTCAGAAATAGGAAAAGGTGTGAGATAGCAGTGTCTTCTTTGGCATTTGTAGCTACAGTTTCAAGTTACTTTGCCATTATCCACTCATTCACCCATTATCAAAACACACTGTTGTGCATCACTAGTTAATAACTGTTGAATCTCAGTGACAGCCCCTGGGAGGGAAATGCTATCAGGTAAGTCAGGGAACCCTGCATGCACCTCTGAAATGTAAACCTCCTTCTCCAAGTAATAAGGATAGTCCATTCCATGTTCTGTGGCAGATCTCCAAGCATCATGCAGGGCTGAGCTTTAGATGAAGCTGGCGTATTTGAAACAGCCAGGCTAAGTCAGTTTCATTGTTTGGATCAACCATCTATAAACAGACCTTAGAAATAACCATTCAATTTCTTATTTAATATCTTCATTTTTAATTGGCTTGTTGCGTTCTTTATATGCATTGAAATTCTAGTACACTAGCTCCTGTGGGAAAATAGTACTCAGCAATTTGAATTTGTTAGCTGCTCTGAACATAAGGGACCTGATTCTCATTTATGTTACAGTCGCTTTATATTGCTCAGGCAGTAAATTGCATTTACACCCAGTAAATGAGCAACTGGAGTAGTGTAAAGTAACTTTAGCATGAGTGAGAATTAGGCCCAAAGCCTTCCTAAGTTTTTATAGCAACTCTGTTATTCATCTCAATTGGTGAGATAGGGATTGATTGACAAACAAATAGCAACGTGGTATTGCCTAGTTTGGAAGGAGAATTGAGCCAGGGATTAGAAAACCCCAATTCAGTGAAGGAAATCAGACTGGCTATTAAAAGCCCGAAGTCCAACAAAGCACTAAGGCCAGATGGTTTCAGCATACATTTTTACAATCAGCTAAGTATAAAAGATGAAATAGCTCCCCTGCTGGTTAAAGTATTTCAAAATTATTTACAGATGGGAATTAATGTTAATGAGTCATGTAGCTAACTCCCTACATACCATGCTGAAAATTTACCACCCTCAAGTTTAGTCCCAGCCAATGCACCAGAAAGTTTCATCATTTGAAAATGAAAATAGATTTTCCTTGTTTTACCACGTAAAACTAGCCATTTCAATTTCACATCTAAGAGGCTTAAACAGAAGTAGGATAATGAGGGACAGAGCTAATACCAGAAATGTCCTCAACGTGAAGGTTATTTTAATTGTAAATTCCCATGCCTGGAAGATTTACTCATGAAATATAATATACAGTACAAGTGTGCTATGGAGAGGACTGATATTAAAGATATGTGCCAGAGTGGTTCAGGGGATTATGGAGCTCTCTCTCTGAGTGAGTGACTCAGAGCCGTGTTAGGTCAAAATGCAGATTTCACCGTCTGATGTTCCCATGGGGCAGCTGCTCACACGATAAAAGTGGTAATGGGCCACCTAACTGCACATGTCTGTGAAACACTGAGGATATTCTGCTCTGTTTATCTGAACATATGTGTTGATTTTTTGTACAGACACAATTTATTAGATCTAACCCAATCAAGAATTTACAATAAATAATAAAGGAAACAGAAAATTCCCCCATTGTGAACTTTTAGTCAGCTTAAATTAATGCAGATTATCTCCTGTGTACAAATTTAAAATCAAGCTTTTGCCTCACTAAGTGGCACAGGTGAAGTAGACTGGAATCTGAATGAGCAGTTTTAGATTTCTCTCCTCTCCACAGATAAAAATCTCCCTAATCATTGCACTCCCTTAACATATTCATTTCACTGAGGTACAACTAGCTTACTGTTTGATCTCTCTTCTCTCATTAAAAAGCAAACAATTTAAAAATACTCCTTGATCAAGGTCCTTTCAATTGCTCATTTTACAAACAGGGATAATCCAAAATGAATGAGACCAAGAATAAATTTCTGCTATTAGTCATATAATTACAGCCAGACAAATGATACCTTTTAACTTTAAGATTGCATTCAGGATCTGGGCTAGCGTGGCAGGTTAATGCAGCAGTCAACTTTCAGCTTTTCCTTCGTCTCACTTTGACTTTAATTACATTTATTTGGTCTGTAATAGCAACTGACCTAACCACTTCTGTATACGAAGAAACTACTATCAGATATATTATTTCAATAGTTTGGGTTTGGAGGAAGATGAAAACAGGTGAAGCTTCTGCAGAGACCATTAAATGATCACCCTTTAGCCCTGCTGAGAGAAAACAAACAAACATGCTCAACTTCCAGAGAAACATGTTTTAGAAATACGTGTTCAGAAAAGGTAAGAGGTTTATTTGTGGTCTTTCCTTGAACAACCCTCTCTTGACTTTCCCTTCATTCAGTTATTTTTCTTTTCAAATTCTTCTCCAGCCTACCCAAATAGCCAATGCTGAGATAAGTTTGATGATCTCCAATACTCGACAGCTGTGGATTTTATTTTTTTTTAGCTTCAGCAGTGCCTAAAGTGCAAAAACCACCCCCCACCAAAAGACAACAACAACAACAAAACCCAAACCAAAAGCAATTGCTGAAGGAAACTGGAGTTACTTTTGGAGGGAACCCCCATCATGAGGACTTGTGGCAGCTCTGCTCTGTAACAGGTTAGCACAATTTCCATTACTTCTGCATGAGCTGTGGGAGGTGCCAGTGAGTCCCAAGCAGCACTGTCAGACCTATTATGGGTCCAAATTCGCAAAGCTCGACTAACAGCTGATTCACTTGCAGTGTGTTCACTTGTTAGGAATGAGGACGGTCACTGAGAAGCCTGGGGGCAATTCGCTAAAACCCAGTTTATCATCCAGATCATGAGGGGTAATTCCTGATGGCACCAGCATGCACAGAGCTAGTGGTCAGCTGGCACTAGCTGCAAGGAATCACACATGTGCCATGCCTTGCCAACAATACATAAAGGCGCATTTCTCAGAGATATGCACTGACAACAACCGTCATTAATACTTACTGCCTAAGTAAGTGGTAACAAACTCATAATAGCTATTGGGAAAAGTCCATTTCTACTTCTACATTTTCAATGCAACTTAGCATAAATATCTACTCTGCCCTTGTGAGAACCCCATCTGGAATACTGTGTCCAAATCTGAAGTCCTCAGTACACGAAAGATGTGGACCAGTTATAGAGAGTTCAGAGGAAGGCCAAAAAGATTATCAGAGGGCTGGAGTATCTCTACTATAAGTACAGGCTGAGAGAGCTGAGGCTGCTCAGCCTAGAGAGGAGAATGCTCTGGGGAGACCTTATGGAACCTTCCAGTACCTGAAGGGTATTCTAAAAGAGAGGGACAGTGAGTTTTTACATGGGCAGATGTTGATGGGACAAGGGGAAATTGTTTTAATGGTTTTAAACTAAAAGAAGAGAGATTTAGATTAGATGAGAGGAAGAAGTTCTTTACTGTGAGGGTGGTGAGGCACTGGAACAGGTTGGCCAGAGCAGCTGTGGATGCCCCACCCCTGAAAATGTTCAAGGAGTGTTGGATTGGACCCTGACAAACCTGATTTAGTGGAAGGGTGTTCCACTAAATCGTCACAGGGTGTTGGGACTAGGTGATTTTTAAGGTCCCTTCCATCCCAAATTGTTCAATGATTCTGTGATTCTGATTCTATATACCCTGTCAAATCAACTTCTGTCATCTCAGCATCTCCGATGTATTGTCTATTTTCTGTGAGAGGGGATTTTCCCCAAAGCCATCTGTGCTAGCTATTTGTCTGCTGATATCTTATTTTTCACCAAAAACTTTTTCTCTTCTCCCCAGACTGAAAATTCCTTTCTCTCAGTTCCTTTTTTTTTTTTTAAATTTTCATTATAAGGATGAGAAATAATGGGTACACAAATACTATAGCTGATATATTTCAGTCTTGACATGATGAAACAGATACCGTTTGAAAGAACAAATTACTCTCTACAGTTTTTCTTATTGCATATTAAAAGACATTTAGATTGCAATATAAAGATTTAACAAACACATAAGACATAAAGACCATTACTTATTACTAAACTAAAACTGAGATAATGCAACAAACAAATTAAAAATACTGTTGCAAATAAATCAGCAAGTTGATGGTTGTTTGATTTAGATTACCAAATTAATCCAACTGTGAGTCAAACCCAGTTGTGACGCTGAGACAAGAAAAAAGGAGGATTTTTTTTTTTTTTTGTCTAGTCCTGTAATGGTGAAGAAATTGGTTTTGTGTCTCAGTTTAATACAACTATTTTGTTCCCATTTTTTTCCATAGTAATAGGGATTTTCTGACAGCGATTCAACTGTCATGACTCCTTTCAGAGTTATGCATAAACTGGATATTCTTAAGCAAGTACAGAGACCAAATAAGCTTCCTTAGCTACATTTTCACTGCTGTTTTCCCTTTTTTTAAAATGTCATAATTGTTCTAGTAGCTATTCTTTTGCTTTTCTTATTATCTTCCCTATTGAACATAACAACATAAAAACTAAGCAACAGAAATAAAAGAGTGTTTACTAAGACAGGTTTCTACACAACAGTTGCTCCAGAAAGCACTTCTGTAACTTTGACAGCACTTACTCACATAAAAGACCAATTTGGGAGCTCATTTTAAGGTTTCAGGAAGTATTACCAGAAGTGTTTTTTTCACAAGCACATAAATTCATTCTTTGTGCTTTCATGAGCTGGCAGGATGCGAAAGAAGTATTCCCTTAGCACAAGGCAGGGAAAAAAAAGGAACAGAAGGATACACTTTCACTTCTTGACCTGCAGATCTTTGATGCATGCAGGGGCTGCATAGAATAGCTGATACAATATCTTGCTTAATTTTTTGACACCTGCATGCACCTAATGGAAAGCAGCAGATTTGTCATCTGCCACACCCAGCTCAGACAGTTCTTTCCTCCTCTTGCAGAGTGTGCAGTATCAAAGAAGAGGGTGGCACACTTCTTTTATCTGCTCAGTGTCCACCTTAGGTGCGCCTTTGATCACCCCTGGAGGTAATTCTCACGTGCAGTCTTTGATAATAGCAGCAGGCTTCTTAAATATTGGATTAAACAGCACAACCTTAATACTGGGCTGTATGGCCTGCGTACAGCTAATATAATCCAGTCATATTTCCCACTTGGTAGGCTTTAGGGCTGAGATCACTATAGGGTCATTAAGCCACCCAGCAGCCACCCTTGGAAAAAAATCTCTCTTCCATCTGCCATTGAGGTAAGCTCCAAAAATACTACATCTGAATTCTCTATTATCTGAGGTAAATCAAGACAAAGTAATGTCAATCCCCCAAAATACGATTAGTAGGAAATACAGTGCTGGGATACTGAAGAAGCACCGCTGAAGTCAGCCAGTATTCGGTGTGAGATGGAGCTGAGAACAGAAGACACTCAGACTCCTTGCTGTGCCCTGTAGCACCCTCTGATCAATGGTTTCTGGCACATGGCTGCAGATCTGAGCTGCCTCTGTCTGCTCCCAAAGTGCTGCTGAGGGAGTTAATAAGCCTCCAGGAATTCAGTTCCCTGGGAGGAATGATGCAAAGCCGTGAGGTTGGCTCTGTGCTGCCCAGCGGGGAGCTGGGACTGAGCCAGAGCAAATGAGGCCGGCTGATTCTGCTGAGGGACACTTAATTGCCTCTGAAACAGGCACCCCAGGACTCCCGGTTCACTCTAAGGAGCAGGCTGAGGCTTGCAGGAGTCATGAATTGATCAATCAGCCATGGAGAAGTAGCTAAAACTGCTTCTGACTTACTAGTGCTGACCCTGGAAGCAGTGCAGTTGTGATCATGCGGTGTTGAGCCGACAGCCCCTGCACAGAGCCAGCTGCCATGCCCCGCTCTCCCTGCCGGAGTGCCCCAGCAGTTGGACACTCACCCAGCAGAGCCCAGGGTTAACTACACAAGTTGCATGCAAACCCCAGGCAGAAGAGCTGGCATAAGTCTTTCTACCTCCTCTTAACAAATAAACCATATTTGAATCGTTCTTTCAAAATGACTAATGACCTTGTGAACACTCAACACTCACACTCATTCATCTTTTTATCAAGAGATGCCAAGTCATATATCCTTGCATGAAGTGAAATTAGGAAATGTGTTGCAAGACTTTATCAAGGAGTATTTTCATGATCTGCTCAGCAGAAACTGCTTCTACACCTTCTTACATTAAATTCTCTTTAACATCACTTAAATGTAAGGCATTTCCTTAACAGACAGTTTTCCCCCCACTCCTCATGGTCTCTCTAGCACTTTCTTTTACTGCAACTACTGGTAGCAAATTTAATAGGAATGCTCGCAGCATTTTTCAACAGAAAGACGCTGCAAGATTGCTCTTCCCTGCTCTCTTTCCACCTTTTCTTCTTATTGAAGAGGATGGCAATTTAGTAGTTTCCCCCATGCCTTGCTGCTCCTTCTCTAGGCCACCTGCTGGATGTTATTACACCGCCATTACCTCTGTGACATTGATTTCTGATGAATCTGCCTTAAAAACTGTGACTGGGGTTCTATTAGATGGGAATCATTCCACACCTGCAGTCTCATTGACATGAAATTCAATTAATTTTTTATTATGATCAGAAACATGAAATATATTTGATTTTGTAGAAAGCTGACATTTCAGCCAAGAGAGATGTATATTATACTGATTTACGTGATTAGAGAAAAACACTGTGAGATGCTTTTCCATTATGGTACTCATCTGCAAGAGAGATTCCTTATTTATATGAGCAGAGGGAGAGTGCTTTGACCTAGCAATGAAGAAACTTGATTGTGCCCTCTTTCCACTGCTATGCTGTATATCTGTATATCTCAGAAAGCTCATTGTGTAGCTAAACCTCAGATTCTCCCTTAGAAAGCTGCCAGCTGTCACCTCCCAATTCATCATAAAGTGGCACTGCACACTAACTCTTAGCTAACATTTTGTCAGAGCTTGACAAAACCACTTTCTTTCAGGAACCTCACTTGCTCAGGCAGAGTCCTCCTGGAATGAATGTGCAAACAGAATTTTGGATATTTGCTAGGAGGGCTAAAGAGCATTAAAACTCTGTTGATGGCCTCGGAAAATGAACCCTGTGGTCATATAACGGAGATTTTTTTCCCCTCTAGTTTTCTTGTAGAGAATGTGTTGTTTTAGTTATGTACCTCTTGGTTAACTATTTATTTAAAAAGTATAATCAGTCAGTGATGGCTTCGCATACTAAGCACAGATACGTTGCTGCCATTGTGGGATGTATCTTTGGATCTCCTTTATAAAATCTGTTATTGCTTTGTTATCATTTAACAATTTATTGATACATCTTATCACATAGTGACAATATTGCAAGTTGAGGAACATATATCTAAGGCACTGGCATTTGAACAACAAAGCAAATATTGTGAATGTCTGTCTGCTTTTTATGCCACCTTCTGTTCTAGACTATTTTGTTTTGTCACAACACTTCCAAAAATTTTCATGGGGTTACACAGAAATCACAGAAAAATGTGGTCTTTCACTATTTTCCATTTTGGTTTGGTCAGTTTGGTCAGTTGGGGTCAGCTCTTCCTGATCTGTGCCCCCTCCCAACCTCCTGCTCACCCTCAGCCCACTCTCCTTTGGAGGAATGGGGAGGAGGTGAGAGACAGGGAACAGGAGAGGGCCTTGCTGCTGCAGGAGCACTGCTCAGCAGTAGCCAACACATTAGTGTGTGACCCACACTGGTTTAACCACAGGTGAAAAGCACAGAGCCCTACACACTGCTGGAAGAACATTAACTCCATCCCAGCCAGACACACTACACTGAGCTTCTTACCGATCTCTCTGGGCATGAAATCTCTTATGGTGTGTCCCAAAAGATCGGATGCTTCCTCCTCTTTGTTAGAACCTTACTAGGGCTGGCAAACATTAAATGTCTGCATCTGGATTTTCTTATTCACTATGCCATGAGATGTAAGTTACCTCACCTTAAAAAGAACAGTATATATTTTAAGCAATTTTAACATTTAAAATTTTTCCCCAAGCCAGAATTATTAAAAAATTATTACTTTGAATCAAGAGCTCTTCATTAATTTTAGGACTTCAGGTTTTGCAGACACCTGTCAAGGATAACTATTAAAAACTACAACATATTAAAAAAGAAAAGTTTGGAAACAAATTCATTTGATATGACAAATAGTTCTTGGCAGTGAAAGAAAGAAGCTGTGATGTGAGCAGTCCTCTTATTTTTGCTTGTTGTAATAAATGCCAACCTACAGATGGAATTCAAGCAGTAATTCAAGACTATTAAATTATCAACTTTAAAAAATGAATAAGTGAGTCCTCCCTTTTTAAAAGCTGTGAATTTTTTTTTTTAACTTGCCAGTAGTAAGGGGGATAAGTGGGAAGTACAATTGATCTCATCTAAAATCTTATAGTTGAGAACATTTATTATGGTATAAAGTAGAAAGGGAGAGAGGCTTATAAATGAGATCCAACTGTCTCTCCAGATGCATTTTGCTGAAAGACTATGCAGAGTGAACCTTTAAAACTTGAGTTTGGAAAGCATAAGCCATGCTAAAATAAATATAAGCTGATATATTCATTTGTAACAAAATGAATGTGACACATCATGGCTATGACAATATGCAATTTCACCCTGAGAATTCAGTTTTCAGAGGTGATTTAATTTTCTTTAAAACATTATTGAAAACTACAAGACATGGATTAGAATAAATATCCTTGTCTCATATGGATATTAATTTTGACAATGTTCACCCTACAACTAAAATACAATAGGCAAACACACTATTTGCTAAGTCATCTATGATGGAAAGGGTCAGTACACAATTATCTAAATGCTCAGTAGGATTATCACTGTTATGTTTAAAGACTCTAAGCAGGAGATGGGATAAAGGTTAGGAAAATTAGATGATTTATAAATGCTTCATTAAATATTTTTTCAGGCATTAACATAACCCAGAAGAAGGACACTAAGTCAACCCACGGCTCTCTGTAAAGTTTGTACACACAATGTAAGGCATGGTAGAGTCAGACTGCAGTAAGAGATATGTCCATGGTATGGAGCTGTTTGATAAACGCTGTTGCAGTGTTTGTCTTAGTCCCCAAACTGAGCCTACTAAAGTCAATGGGAATTTTTTACTGCATCTACAGGCAATGAATAAAGCCTAGATTCTTTACATTCGCTTTTACAGTGTGCTTGATATTCTCAAACACAGTGCCGTGCTCCCTGCAATTGTGTGTGTATGCAAATGCACACAGACACGCTCACTATTAAGAGCTGGATGTGGGATTGAATTTTCTGCCTCCACACCAGAATGTCTACCAGAATGAGTTACTGAGCACCTTTCATGTCTCGGGGACGTACAGCCTTCATTATCCGAGCTGCATTAAAATCACAGCTCCAACATTTTGATTTAGCAAAGTATTTAGTCCTGTGCCAGCTTTCGGCATGAAAGTCCTGGTGAATTAATGGTGTTCCTCACGTGATTGAACTTGAGCATGTGTTTAATTGCTTGATTTGGGGCCAGAGCACCAAGAACGCTGTGGGAGGGAGCTGCAGGCAGGGGAATGTGCTCTGCTAAGGCAGGCACTGCTCAGGTAGTAATGGCTTAGTTCAAAACTCATTCTTTCCAACAGGCAAAAACTTTGAAGAAGCCAAAAGTTTTTGCGGTTGTTTGAAAGGATCATGATAGCTCAAAATTCGAGGCAATAGGGGGAGCAAGGTGGCAGTACGGACTGGATATGAACCAGAAAAAAAAAAGGATCAGAAAGAACAAGAAGATTATGAGATATAGAAAAATGTCAAAACTAATAAGAGCAGATTTCAGCTACCCAGACACACAGGAACAGGGACACAATGAGAGAAATAAATCAAGCAACAGTCATGTACTATATCCTCAATGTATTAAAAGGCGGCAAAAAAGACGAAAGTTCTGACTTTCAACAGTGCAGCTGTTAGGAGACAGAGGTGGAGGACTCACTAATGACCATAATCCAGTTGGATTCATTACTGCAGACTGAACCTACAAGAGGAATAAAAACCCCCCAAGGACTTTGAATGTAGAAGAATGGGGAAGTGCTGGAGGCAATTCAGTGGGTTAAGCATCTAATGGGAAGAGTGGGAGGAGGGAAGGACGTGGAGGAAATAGAAACTGTTCAGAAAGCAATTACAGCATATCCAAGGGTGATACGTATTATCCAACAATATGTACACTAGGAGGAGAAAAAGACCAGAGCAAATAATAACAGAATTGAAGACGATATTGAGAGATAAATAAAAAGGATACATAACCAGTGTAAAATTTCAGGTGCTGAAGGAGAACAGAAAATGTATAGAATTAATTTAAGATAAATGCACACAAAAAGTGCAAGCAGGTAATGAAATTAAATTAGAAATAGGCTAATATCAGAGTATATGCCTAGCAGATGTAACAAAAACTCTACCAAGAAAGCAGCAGGTTTTTGGGGTGAAACCAAAGCAGCATGATACCATGGACTGGTTCAAGCCTCATTTCTCATGGCTGAGTTTGCCATTCCTGAAACGTTAAAAACAATAAAACAATTGGAAACACTTGTTTTTAGACAAGGTTTTCTCCATTTACTACATCCTGGGAGGAAGACAATCCTGCTATCCCCATCTCACAGCCACCTCTCTCAGATCATCCCAGAAGAATGAAAAGTAACCACATATCATCCTTATCAGACAATGCAAGATGCTCAGGCAATTGCTTCTTTCACTGCCATTCCACCTCCATTTTCCAGAAGCTGGAAATTAGAAATTATAGGAGGCACTGGGCTTGAAGAGATGTTTACAGTTCTAGAAGGACACATTGATACTTTCAGACCAGTTCAAGCAGTAAGATGGAAAACATACCTTGAGTGTAATTTTGGGTAAAATTTTTGGATAGACAGTTGGCCTGGGCCAAAAACATCCCAAGAAGCACCCTGAAAAATGGTAACTATCTACAGTTAAAATACCATGCCAGAGTGTTCCTCTCTATTACTTCAGACTCTTGACGCAGGCACTTGTGAAGAACGCCCTTCTAGGGACACTTCTCTTTCTGTCTTTCCACTAACAACTGAGGAAATCTATGGAGATTTCCTCCCCAAGTCAGTCCTTGGTCTCTTCCCTTCTCTATCCCCCAGATAACAATCTAAGCTCATACCACCAAAATCAGACAAGGTAGGGTGGTTCAGGTCAGAGGACTTGTACTATCTTGGCAGCATTATAGCTTACAGCATTAGCAGCTATCATCTTGCACATCTACCTGATAGAGTCTTACAGGACTTTATTAACTCATTTCCTAGGAATGGAGCAAGTGGATTTTGAGCTGTCCAAAGTGGTGTTCCTAGAACCAGCCCTTCCTATGTGTTTTCTCCTTGGCAACGTATTTCTGTCAGAAAGCTATGGTTGTAATTTAAAATCAATTGGAAGAAGAAATAAAACAATAGACAAATAGCCAGCAAAAGCACACTACCTCTAGGATTAATCAGTGAAATCCACAATAGAAAACCTTTTGCTAAAAACAGAAGACTATATCTCCTAATTTACTCCTGTATTTGAACCACAGTAATAAACTGCACAGGACAGTGTTGTTACTTTAATCACTTCTGTTTAGATTTTGTGAGCAAATTTTATCAAATTTTTTTCATTCAATATTCTTTATTGTTTTGGAAAGAAAAAATACAGCACAGCCAAAGCCAGTAAAGACAATGTTAAATGACAGGTGGCCATTGGAGAAATGCTGTACAGTCTGAGGAACTGTTCCAGTCAATCAAATGCTGTATTTAGAAACAACAGATAGGAGGGCAGGTACTTCCTTATCACCATTTGTAGTGGAACTACAGCTGCAGCTCCAGTTCTGTTTGAGATGGCACAGCACACAGTGGGATACAGAAATACAATAGTCAGAGTAGCCGCTTAAAGCCACAAGAGAAAGCATGGACTGGTTTGACAAAGATACAAAAAGCTCTTGATATTCATGAGATTCAGTAAGCGCTGATATAAAACTTCTTCTGATACTTAACCCTTTATAACACATGGTTGTTTTTATTCTCACTGTAATATGTGTTCACACTCCTGTGAGCTAGTGGGGAAAATGATAAGAACCATATACAACAGATATCATAAGGTACCACTTCCCCTGTATGGTACAGTGCAGTTAATTCCCTCATGACTACTCCTAAAATGAGGAAATATGTAAAATATTTATAAAATGTTTGGAGGTTTTTATTAAATTTGTTTAGTATTTTTCACAGTATCAGAGTTGCAACAAAAGATTTCTGTGTTCAGCCATCTCTGAGCTCACTCTGTTCTTTCAGAAAAATAAACATTTATCTCAGATTGGAGTTTTCTTTAAGACAAAACAATACCTGAAAACAACACAATTATCTTCATTTAAATTACCAGTGTTAAGAAAAAATACAAACTTGTCCTCTACTGATGGTTATATTAAATTACTTTATTCTTTTGGTTACACATAAAATGTTCACTGCAGTTGAACATATCAGTTGCTCTTTATACAACTTTCACATGAAAAAGATACAGATTTAATAGTATAACTTAGCTCTATTAATCTCACTTAATCAGGATAAAATACATTTGACTAGAGATACCTCTGTCCCTCCTGATGTGAGTCTATAAACCAGTGTATGTATGGCTCATTCTTTATAATTCCAGTCAGTAGCACACACACTGTATATAAATGTGCCTTGATTTTATTTGCTTTCAAGTTCTGCATCAGTGAGAATCTTCAATAATGGAAGTAAAGCATTCAGTATTCTGAATTTCAGAACATGGAAAACAAGGATATTTGACAGTAACTTTTCATTTGAGGTTTTTTTAAACAGCTGAACATACATTTTATTTCTTCAGAACAACAACAATAAAGGCATTTGACTAAAAATACTTTGCTAAAACTTTAATTTAAAAAAAATCTTTCCTAAAACCTTTTTTAGGTGAGCTAAATTATACTGGACATATATAAATAAAAAAGAGCAAAGAAGAACATGAACATATATTACTAGTGTAATTCATCAAAAACTGTTGACACTTCAATCTAATCCAGAAATGAAAACACAGAACTTTATAGAGTTATAGGAAGTAAGCAATTTAAACGTACCATGGCACAAGGTCATCTAACAATGAAGATGGGAAGATGTTCTCTTTTTATTCGCTCTCCTTCACTCCTTTAATCCTTCTGAATCTATCAAGTACAGATTAGTATAAATCTTTTTAGCAGCCAGAGGTGATCTTGAAATCAGATAATTAATAGTAGTGGTTCAAGTTTTGTATAACAGGTCTATCTCTCCATTTTATTATAAAATGAAAGGGTACTTTATGTAACTAAGCTATTACTCTGGGAAAGGTTTCTTTTTCCACAATAAAGTAATGTATGTCTTAACTAATTAGTTCATCATTTTAAAATGTAATTTTTTAGTAAAATTCACTGAAATAGTTAATCTTCCTTAAAAGGGTGCTGATGTGGAAAAAAACCAATTCTCAGAATGCACTCACTGCTACTCATTCAAAACACTCACTTGCCGAGTCATTCCCCATGTAGTTCAGAGCTAAATGTATGAAGCAGAGGAAATGCACTCAATTTGCTTTGAAAGTAAACCTCCAAGGCAATTTCATAAGCAAAAATCATATTCATGTCATACAGATACTGTGGTTAAGTTTATGATTCCAATTTGGCCTGGAGAGCTTTCAATACTCTAGAAAAAAATACTTCACCAATCTATATGTAAATACTTCAGTAAAACCACTGAACAGTGATCAAGTTCAGTATTAATATCACAAATTAAAGATGGCATCTGAAAACATACTGTCTAGAAGAATGATCAGAGCTCATGCTGAAGAATAATCTGTGTTTTCAGCAGCCTATAAGCACCATGGAAAAAACTGTGGTGTAGTATTCATTAAGTTGCAGTGTTATATATAAAGAAAACACTAAATACTGAAATACAGCCAGTGGTTTGGTGGCAGCAGCGTGGGCAGCAGGCAATCACCTGGAAATGCCAGCCTAAAGAAACTCATGGTATGACTAGCAGAACTATGTTGTACAGTTCAAATTGGCAATTAAATTTACTTTATGGGCTTGCATTTCTATTATATGCTGTTAAACAAGAAAAAACCAACCAAATAACCCAAATAACATCTCAATTTCTAACTATTTGGTTGTCTTAATGAAAGTGTGCTTATTTAAGCAGATGCAACAGCACATTTGTTTGCCCCAGGGGAGAGTGGGAAGAATTAGCCAAATATCCCATTGAAGTCCTGTCAAAAGGCAAAAATAATTGTACTGGAGGAAGGCACAACTATTCCCATACTTTCCAACGGTTTAGGGTTTTTGTAGCTCCCAGACACATGTGCTGTCACTTGTTTACACCGCTGCCCACCTCCATGTAGGCCAGCATTGCCCTGGGACTCAGCTTTCCCTCAGCAGCATAGAGAGAAGCCAGCTGGAATGGGAAAGTCCATGGTAAGGTGTCTCAACTGTTCTTGCTCCTGCTTCTCTCCCTTGGCTTCACTGTCTTAAATTGAATCTTCTGGATGTGGGACACAGATTTAGACAGCACAATTTTTCAAAGCAGTCACTAAATTGATGTATAAGTTAGCTACAAGACATATGGGGCAGGATTCAGGTCCAGACCACAGATACCTAAACAGAGGTGACTACCTATGCACTGAGTAGACAAGGTCTCACTTCAGATAGCAAAGGTTAATTTGGTGCCCACACAAAGCTGCTCAGTTTCATTTCAGATGGATGCCCTAAGGTCTCAAAGACATCAGACAAAGGTTAGCTGATGTAATACAGAACTTACAGGAGATCCTCAGTTGCAACTGGTATTAGCAATAGTGACTGGGATTAGAGCAGTATCCTACAGTGCCTCAAATGGCACTACAGAGCCATAGCAATGGCATGTCATTTCCCTGCCTTACCTTCATAAACCTTGTCACTGCACAACCTTCCACCTATACCCTATTACAGATATAGCATAAACAAAAAAAAATTTGACTCACCCATCCACAATTCCTCATTGCTGGACCTTGCTGGACGAACCCAGCGTAAAGAGCAGGAAGCACCTGAGTTCAATACTTCTACTGTCCGACAAGGCAATTTTCACACAGAGACTCATAGGGGAAAGGAGGGTGCTCCACTTTTCAGTGCAAGATAATTGTAAAGTGGTTTAAAATTGCAAGGTGCTAAGAGTCAGGGACATTCTCCCTGAGAGATGAGCTGCCACATCTCTCATTGCTGTGCCCGCATGGAGATAGGCACACAGGGAAGCGCTCTGGGCAGCTCTGCCATTTGGGTGGCCACAAGAGACTTCAATGTGCAGTAGGCACCACACAGAGGACAGGACATCTCTGCAGCAACAACCAAGAACCAAAACTTAATGAATTAGATATTCCTCTAAATGCTGGTGTGTCTAGGCATTAGATATCTGCTAATTTTTGGTATGACCCATGAAAGAACTGAACTGGAGGAAGAAAAGGTCATCAGAGCCTTCTGATCAGTTTTTTAAAAGTTATTCTGCATGCTGTGAACAACATGGGATTTGGCATGCAGTTAGGCTGAGAGAAAAGTAGGAAAATGGCTACTACAAAGCCAGAGGGTTAAAAAGTGGCATAAAAACCAAAGAAAGGTATGAAGGTCCCTGAATGTGTAGAAAGGAAATCTAAACCTGATGTGAAAGTCTAGTGTCAGATACCATGATAATTAAACAAATCCTAAGAGACTGAGAATCTGCAGGAACCAACTTGCCTTGCTCGAATACAGTCAGTGTAGGAGATCTCCTTTGCATCAGGACCAATCAGCTGCAACCTTTTCTCTGCTTACTCCCTATTTCCCATGTGGCAGAGGAAAGGTAACAAAACACAGCTCAGAAAGTGAAACAGTTTTCACCCACAAATACAAAGAGACAGGAAGACTCATGTAGTCATCTTTTGATGTGGGAAAAGAGGTCTCTGTTCTCCCAAAATTATTACCTGATAAAGAAAAACAGTGTGCGGGCAGAAAGCACACTAAAAATACCTACCACAAAGTACAAATTCTATTTACAATTATATTGTAATTGTTTTTAGCTGACTTCAATCTTTCCCAACTGGAATTCACTCAAATAATATATTACAGTACAAAATATTTTATTGATGTCATCTAGAACTGGAAATTGTGGCACCTACCCATGGCCAGTGTGCAAGGTATATGCAATAGGGATGACAATTTGTCTTCATGAAAATTATTTGACCTCATATGTTACAACAGTCTATGATACTGCAAGTTTGTAATACCTTAAATAATGGCCCAGATTTGCCTATGGGTCCAGATCTTCATTTTGAACTCACTATTTTATAACAGTACGAAGGGAGTTTAACTTGTCAAGTGGTTGGCAAAGCTGAAAATGAAATATCATAAGAAAATATGTCAGAGGTAGACCTTTCTGACCCAAACTTCTCTTTGGCCAGCAGAACAATTTGTCTCACCAGTCACTGTATGGGCTGCATCAATCGTACAGCTGATTTGTTTTCTGGACTTGCATCAAACAATCTCAGCACATTGATCAGGATGTTCTTAAATCTCTGTCCTTTCATGCTAAATCCAAAAGTTTCCTTTTCATGTACACTCAACAAATAGACATTTATAACCTCAGAACATAAAAAAATGAAGGATTTTATCTTGAAGGACCTAGAATAATTAAATGAAACCAACTTGTTTCTGAAAGGTTTCCTTCAGCTCTGCCTCCAAGATGTGACATACTTGCTGTTTTTCTCAGTTTTGATTTCTTTTGCTTTGTCAGGGAAAGCAATGCTGTTATACATCACACAAAATAGTGTTGCAGTAGGGAGAGATGAATGACAAAATCCAGCAGAGAAAAAGAATTCAAATAAAAGTTTTCATATCTTAATACCTACAGGGTTTTGCCAATAACATAAAAAACGTTAAGACTTGGCAGATACTATTAACCAGGATTTGCTTTCCTTAAAGAATAGAAAAAAAAAATTCTTACCTCAGAAAAGCATAAGCAGCCAACAAAAAAACCTCATCATTGTTAGGAATGCAAATTCAGGGTATATTTGTCCAATGATTTTACTGAAGAAAAACTGTGAGGGTCAAAGTCTGGAAGTGAAAGATCAAAAATCCATATTGCTATCCATTGTTCATTTTTTACATTAATTTTATTTCACCATATGCATCTGTGTAATTCTGTGATATCTGGAGCATTGTATCCAACAATATCCTGAACACTTTAAATCCCTTTTTAAAAAAAATTTTAATTCCCTGCTTGTAGAAATAGTTTGACTGTTTTATGTGCCTACACATATGAAAAATGAGAACAATTATGAGAAGGACTTCTTTTTCAATGTTCTGCTCTAAACACAATAATCTGCATGGCTACTCTCATGGAAGAACGGCAAGTACAGGGCTATCAGGTAGCCATGGCAGCATCAGGCCAGCATGGCTAGCGAGGGTCTGGCAGCACGAGGCACAGACAACCACAAACACCATCATAATGGCTCATTCTGAATCAGCACTTCCCAGTAATCCCAAATAATTTCAAACTGTGAGTGCAAATAACTGCAGGAGAGGGAGCTATTTACACACACACACACTCCACAGGGAAAAACACTACAAATTGTTATTGTTCTTTAGGAATTAATTATGGCTATTTGTTTTTCTCATCTCCATCAAATAGCAATATTATTTATTGTGTCATTTGATTCATGATTGTGCTTGTCAAAGTCCAGGCAGATGCCCAAGCTAATAAAAATTCCAAATAACAAGTAGAATATATGCAATATCAGTTCTTAAAAGCTAGACAATCTTCCTTCAGAATAATTGCTCTACTCGAGATCTCATTTTGATAGGCTATAATAGCTGAATAAACAAAACTAACTAGATTAAAATTTGATCATGCAGACACCACTAGATCATGATTATACTCTTTAGTGAAGGAAGGACTGTTTTAAAGAAAAATATGAAGACTTATCAGATACAAAACCCCACACTAAGTAAACACTATCTGTAAATAGAAAGTAAATACTTTTACAAAACAGCAAAGAGATCCATTTAATCATTGGCATATAGCTGCCTCTGTAAATCCTGAGTAAGTTAAGATAATAAAATCAATTAAATTATATTACTGCTAACATCCCAGTTCCCATCATTATTTCTGATATTCCAATTTCTAACTGTCAGCCACATTGAAATTCAAGGATATATACATGGCACCCACACTTAGTTCTTATTGCTGAATACTGGCATTTGAAGCCAGGTCTTTTTTGTCACCGGAAGCTGGAAAAGCCTACAGAGACCAAAGACTTGGAGATACTGCTAAGAAGACGGAGCCTCCAGAAAACTGAATGAGGGGACAAAAGCAACGTAAGGATTATGTTGATAATAGATCTCAGCCAGATGTTCACTGACTTTCTCTGCTTTTTAAAAGCAGTGAAGCTTACCTAAGTGAGACATTTTCAATAGTACTACTGTACCTTGGGGATTCTGAATAAAACTGCTGCTTGCAAATGTTATGTACTTGAATTTTTTCCCCTAAGAATGACAAATTTAGTAGTTACTCATTTTTATTTCTAGCCTGTATTTCATATTTTGTTAGGTTTCTTACAACCGTTTTCCATCTACTACAGTAGTCTACATGTGCAACCAACTGTTCTTTGACAGGAGGAGAATGAAGTATCTTCCATCTCATTTTTCTGCTTTGCTGGGATTCAGAGACAGTGTCATGACTAAACATACTACCCTGATGGAAAGTATTGAGCTCAAAATTGTAAAGACAATCTGGAGTTTATTTTAATGTCATTACAGTTCATAGAAAAAAAAATAGTTGAGTGCAATGCTCACAGAACCCTGTGCAGGGAACAGAGCAGCAATGGTATTTAAAGAACAGACTGTCTTCTACACTGTGTCAACCCTTACCTGTTGATACTTGCTGTGACACACCACGTCTTGATTTTATTGACCATCTAGACAGATAAAATGGCTTTCTTTGTGTGGAAGCCAGGGCTTCCTGGGAGCATGGGGGTCTCTCTAGAAGCTTTGTTTGTCACTCATTTCCTTCATTGTAAAGGCATGTTCATCCTCTTTTGTTCCACTGGTGTTTGGATGTGTCCTGCTTCCACCATTTAAAGCATTAACTTTCTTCTCTCAAAACAACCTTCGGATTTCCTCCCAAATCAGAGATGCTGTCCCCAGTCATCTGCAACCTGTTGGAATTCATCAGATGAATCTGCCAGTGAATCTATTTTACCTGCAACTCAGCACTGGTGAGGCCACATCTGGATCACTGAGATCCCCAGTGCAAGATAGGGATTGCTGGAATAAGTCCTCTGAAAGAAAACAAATAAGTTTAAGGGACTGGAGCATCTTTCAAATGAGGATATGCTGGGAGAGAGAGGACTGTTCAGCTCAGAGAAGAGAAGGATCAGAAGGGTGTTACCAATACCTCTAAATATCTGATGGACGGAAATAAAGGTGAGAGAGACAGGTTCTTCTCAGTAGTGACTAAGACAAGAGGCAATGGCACAAGGTAGAACACGTGAAGTTACATTGGAACACAAGACAACACTTTTTTTTACTGTGAGGGTGATCAAACACCAGCACAGGTGACCAAGAGAAGTTATGAGGTCTCCATCTGGGCAGATATTTATACTGTGCCTGGACAAAGACCTGGGAAACTCGCTGTAGTTGCCCCTACCCTGAGCTGGTGATTGAACTGGATGATCTCCAGAAGTCCTTTCCTACCCAGACTATTCTGTGACCGAGAGAATCAGTTAAGATCCTTGTGTTACAGACCCGCAGGAGAACTGACATTACACCAAATTACGAGTTTTACAAAAATATGGAAAAAGTTTATCTGAAATTCTATATTGTCTATTTTTTTTACATAGAGTAAATTGTAACTGACACCAACAGCAAAGTAAATCTTGTGTGTAAAGGTCTATGCATGACACATAAAACCAGATAAACTTGATGTGAATCCCCTTTTCCTATAGAGGCACCAGTATTTTTGCCAGATATCTAAAATACTTTTTTTATATTGGCTATTATCAAATAGAAGCAATTTATCTCTTTCATAAGGTTAGGCAAATAATCCATTCAGAATTAACATGCAGCTTCTATCCCCAAGAATATTTTGTATGAAATTATTTTAAAATAAGATTCAAATCTTTATAATTAAGAAGGGCAAATATATTAATAAGAATAAAGAGATACTTTTCTAATCTCCAAGTTATGCAAATTACTCTGTGATTTTTGTCATTTACTTCAGAAAGAGCAGAACAATGCAGTTTTTTCAGATGCATGACAATCCTTCTCATTTATGTGCTTGACACATTGCAACTGGATATTTATTCTTACACAGCAAACTTTAATGGTATTGAGGCAGTAAGTGCCTATCTTTCATTTAAATATATTCACTCTTTTAAAACCACAATGTTTATAAATATTTTTCTTTACAAACAACCTTTATAGAGCTCTCAAAACTCAGCCTATTATTGTTTGAAATATGTTACATACATAATTACAGGTGATTAAGGGGATGACTTTGCTTCAGACAAAAATTCATATTTCCTTTTTATCTTTGCTATTTTTTTGTCCATATGCCAAATATCAAATACATTTGAACCCTATCATTAACAGACACATCAAATACATTTTTACGTCTAGGAGAGAACTGTACAAATTCAAACGGTTCATTGCCTCTCTTCACTCGGCTAACATAAGAAGGAATCACTTGCTAACACCAGAACAGTGCAATCCTGGCTGCTGCACAGTGTGTGTCCAGCACACTGAGCCTCTCCCTGTGCTCAGCTCAGGGATTAGACAGGGCACGCCCAGATTATACAGCAGCAGCCAAGGCAGAGCCCTAAAGTAGCTCAAAACAAGGTGAGGGCAAGTGACTTGCTAACACAGCCTCACTGCTTTAAATAAGCAGCTCCTTTGCAGTCGATACAGGAGCTCTACAGGCTCCCTGTTTGCCTGGTTTTTCACCCAGAACAGGTTCCAGCTTCTCTCATACTGCCTACCTGTGAGAGGCACATCCTGGAAAACGATTCACAGGCTGAGAGATAGGAAAGAGGAATTTTCCCCGGGACCTGCAGGTGGCAGAGCAAGGAATTCTGTAGGGCGGAGGGCAGGGGAATTAAACAGCAGTGGGGAGGGATAAACTGTGCAAGGAGGTGATACAGAAGAAATGCATGGGTGTTAGGAATCATTTCAGATTTTGAAGTGAAGCTGTGACAGTAATGAACCTTGGGCTGCTTTTGCATTTTCTTTTTGCACTATCTCCCTAACTTCAATCACTGCCTTCTCAGCACCATCCTATTCCCCATCTTTGTCATTTGTCTTTTGTGTGCCTTCACTGTGCTTCTTTTACAGGCTTCCCAACAGCATGTCCTCCTCAAATGTACTTCTTAAAAAAAAAAAAAGAAAAGAAAGAAAAGAAAAATAATCACAGTTCCTATGATGCTACTTCCTAACAGCTATTTCCTAACATTTTCCAAAACTCCACATGAATAAATTCACATCAGTTTCCACATTTGATGTCCACAATTCCTTTGGCTTCAGTAACTCTCCATTTTACATACCCGAAACCACACTTATGTACTGAAGCAACTGACTAATTTGCACTAAGGAAACATGATTTCAAATGCAACTGATCTTGTTCGGAGACAGAAATATTGGAAAGCTTCTTCCTACGAGGACTCACAACATTGTAGGCTACATCCTGTCAGCAGTATCACTTTCCTGCAGCCAGTGTCAGAAAACATTGCAGTCACAGCTAATAGGCACTATTTCTTCACTCTAAAGGAGTACACAATTCTGCTTCTTAGAAGTATAGGGTGCAAGGAATGGTGGAATGAAAAAGAATCCCAAATAAAGGAATATTTTCTATATTCTTTGTCACAGAACTTCAGCACATATGCCAGTGCCAAGACCCACATCAGAACAGGATGTGCCATGTACACTCAGTCCAGAAATACATACTGGAACAGGAAATATGCCCTGGCATAGCAGCCCTCAACTGTGTATGCTTTTTCCAATCACAGGAATATAAGGGACTAGAGCAGCTCCTGCCTCCGTTAATAAACTATCCTCACTCTCTTTTCAGAAAATATCAGTAGAACAGGTTGACCTGATACTAATCAAGCAGTGTCTTCAAAGTAGGCAGAGCTCTGCCTGTTTAGTTTCACAGAGACTTATAAGCCAACACTGACCAGTAACAGCTTTTGTCTCATCCTGGCTGCATAGAGTAAAGGAGCAAAGGTGACAATATTTATGTCACTCAAGACATCAGTGTCTGTGGCCTTTACTCATCTTCTCCAAATCCTCATTGATCTTATGTCACTGTCTCCAAAAGTCAATAGGCCATTGCTAGTCAGAACAAATAGCAATTGCACCTAAAAACAATTAATCTTGTGAGTGTCTTAAAATGCCTAGGGAATCATGGCTAAATTGAATATTAAAAAGGAAGAGGGGCCATCCGAATTGCAATGGCATCATTAATTAGTAAAAATAGTTTGTATTAATTCTTGCTAATAAAGTAATTGTACTGCTCCTAAGTGGTTAATCATTTTGCCAACAGTCAGATAAAAGATATTAACCAAGGGGCATATCCTGGTACATTTTACCTGAAATATTTTCTTCCTTAAGTCTGTATTTGTGATATTGCTGATTGTTTAACAAAATACCTTCAACTCACTATTTATTACACTCACTACACACTATTTATTCACTGCAAAATTATGAAGAGTAACAAGGAAGTGCCACTTTGCAGACTGCAGATACTTAATACCTGTGGTGCTACTGTAAGGGAAGTATCTTTGCACCTCTTTTAGACAGAGGGAAACGTTAGGGACAGACAGTCAGTGACAGAAATGGAGACCACATCTAATTCTGTCTTGTAGGTGTGGTGGGTCGGCAGGGGTTAACAGCCACACTCCCATCCAGCTGCTCACTCAGCCCCCTGCTCAGCTGGACAAGGGAGAAAATACGATGAAAAATCTCATGGATTGAGATGAGGACAGGGAAATTGCTCCCCAGTTTCTGTCAAAGGCAAAACAGATTTGACTTGTGGAAAATTAATTTAATGTTTTAACAATTGAATAGAATGGTAAGAATCAAAGACAAAACTAAAAACACCTGCCCCCCTCCCAAACCTGCCTTTTTCCCAGGCTCCACATAACTCCTTCATTCCCAGCTCCTTTCCCTCCTTTCCTTCCTCCTCCTCCCCCACCTCCTCCACCTCCTCCTCCTTGAACGATGCAGAGGATAGGGAGTGGGGGTTGGAGTCAGTCCATAAGAGCTCCACTGTGTCGCTCCTTCCTCGTCACACTTTTCCCATGCCTCACCACAGTCTCCTCCAGGGGCTGCAGGAGAACCTCTGCTCCTGCCCTGGGGCACCTCTTTCCCTCCAATTTCCATTTTGGTGTCTTCAGGGCTGTTTCTCTCACATTTTCCCCTCAATCCTCACTGCACGTGCAGCATTTGGCCCATTTTAAAATACCTTCTCCCCGAGATGCCACTTCCTTGGCTGTAGGGCCCAGAACCAGCTGTGTCCCACATGGCACAGCCCTGGACACTCCCTGCAGTGGCCATCCTGCAGCCTCTGCTGCCAGCACCCCTCCATGGACACCCAGCACAGAATGACACCAGCGTACGTGACAAACATCTCTACTCAAATATAAAGGAGAGGATCAGTCTCCCAGCTTCCATTCCCTGTATGATCCATGGTGTCTAATAATACAGATATAACAGCAATAGAAGAGAGATTGAAAATGCAAAGCCTTCCCAGACAGATTCAGAGCCTGCTCCTCAAAATACCTTTCTGGAGGATCATTCTAATTCTACCTCTTGAGCATGAAAACTTTTAGGAGGGTTGAATTTATCTTCTTGTTTCAACACTTCTGGCTAAACTGAGGTAGAAACACAGCTTGGTTTGCACAAACCATAGAGCAGCAGATGCTCCAGGCTGACCCCCGAGGTCCACATTTGTGGCAAGAGCTGACTTGGAACCACGTATGGACCAGATGTGTTCTATCCTGTGGAGAGCAGCATCCCCCCGCAATGCTTTTCAGCTGGTGAAGGTGGCTCTGCCTCCACTGAGAGCTCTGGTGTAGACCCACACTTCTCTCCAAGTGTATGCTCTCTTCCAGCAGCATGCTTTGCCAGGGCTAGTGCTAGCCTGTTTGCTACAACGCTTATTGCAGGGGAAAATCAAGACTTAGAAAGTTTTTCCTAGTTGTTGTAAACTCCTGGTGGAAATGGACCCTCGTAGCCCAAAGGTAAGAGCTCCATCTGATGGAGACCACCCTACCACAAAGCCCACCTTGCCATGTTCTCCTGCTGAACCTGAAACACTTTTATACCTGGGACTACACAAAATAGCTTTTCAATCTCTGTGGATCAGATCTTTCTTCGGGTTCTTCCTCTTTCACTTAATTCTCCACATTTTGAATTTCTTTGTTCTGCCCCTCACCCCACACCTGATTCCTACCAACTGTTCTACTACTGAACTTTTGTAATTAATTTTACAGTATGAAAAACTGCAGAAACCAGCTCAGAATCAGATTTGCAGCAACCGGCTATGCTTATTACCTACCAAAATATAAATGCGCAAAGAAGATAAAATTCTCTTCATAATAATGAAGAAAATGTGAGAGAACGTAATTTTAAAATTCCAGTACTTATTAACTAAACAATTGAAGTGGGGGAACTGAAATTTACATGAAATAATTAGGAATACTAAGTATTCTTGAAACTCTCAAAATACATTTTAAGTGTGAAAAGTTCATGCATTCCCATGCAATAGTATTATGAAAAATTGATTTCAATATTAAAATCCTATCAGTGCAATGCATATGTCATTTTTGTTGCTGTAATATAGATTTTTACAATGATCAATTCCCAATTATTAGCCTGAAAAGCATCTCAACAGACAGAAATAGAGATGAATACCTCATTGCTATAGAGCCAACATCAAGTACTTTAGCAATTTTTTTTCCTTTACTTTCAAAAGAGGAAATTAAACCTCTGCTTGCAAGATTTAGTGGTCCTTCAAAAAACAAAGTCATTAGAATGAGTGACACATGATCAAAAAAAGTGTATTCCGAATGCCAGAGCAGTTAATAAGCTGTTGGACTTTGAGATATTAAAACAATAAATTTAAGATACAAATTCACAAACAAGAAAAGCTGGGAAGTGGTAGGCAAGTGCTCTATAGCATTCCATTTATTTGCTTTATGACAGTGAGTCCATGTATATTACAGTTCAAATCAAAATCCATAATGGAGACAGAGGGAAAAGAGGTGGGGCAGTGGGACCCTGTTTTAGGGGACATGCTATAAGAGGGACCAGATAAAGAGAAGAAGAATAAAAAATGGAATTAAGGTGTCAGACTTCACCTTCATCATTTTACCTCTGTCTTCCCTCATTTTATTGACTTGAATTTGACTGCTGGGGTAGGCATTAATCTTTGAACTTTGAATGCATAAAATCCACCCAATTATTTTTGTTACTTATTCTTGCATGTAAAAATCATGTAAACAGAATAAGATTAGCCAGTCACGTTGTTTACATTATAAAAACAAGCCACATGGCATTGTGTTTTCCCAATTCATTTTTATGACACAGAGCCACAGATTATCACACTGGGAAAGGGTATTGAAAAATAGTAAACGAAACAAACAAAAAAACCAAACCAACCAAACAAAAAAAAACCAAAACAAAAAAAAATCCAGTGGAAAATGTCATGTAAAACTTTAAGAGATGTGTGTTTGTGGTGGATAAAACTGGACAGGAGTCAGCAATGTGCATCTGCAGCCCAGAAAGACAACTGCACTCTGGGCTGCATCAAAAGGAGTGTGGTCAGCAGGATGTAGGAGGTGATTCTGCACCTCTGCTACATCCTCATGAAGCCCCACCAGGAGAACCATGTCCAAGTCTGGGGCAGAGGAAAGACATGGACCTGATGGAGCAGAACCAGAGGAGGGGCATGAAGGACCTCTCCTATGAAGACAGGCTGAGTGATTTCAGCTGAGGTTGTTCAATCTGGAGAAGACTCTGGGAAGACTTCATTGCAGCTTTTCAGTACTTAAAGGGGCATATAGAAAAGTTGGAGAGCGACTTTTCACACAGGCAGACAGCAACAGGACAAAGGGGGATGGTTTTAAACTAAAAGAGGAGAGATTTAGATTAGGTGTTAGGAGGAAATTCTTTGCTGTGATGGTGGTGAGGCACAAGAACAGGCTGCCCAGAGAAGATGTGGATACCCCACCCCTGGAAGTGTTTCAAGGCCAGGTTGATGGGACTATGAACAGCCTGGTCTAGTGGCTCTTATCTCTGCCCATGGTCGGGGGATTGAAACTACGTGATCTTTAAGGTCCCTTCCAACCCAAAATATTTTATGATACTATGATACGGGCAGCTTGTTGCCTGAAAACTTTGAAACTACTGAAACAATGTTCATCAACCAAACCAGCAAGGCTCTAAAATACAAGCTGTCCAACAGTTTTCACAAATTTGTAGACTTCACAGTAAGAGAAATAAATATTTGGAGGAATTAAGGAATGTCAGTGAGCTGAATTTTCAAGAGTTACCTAGAAGAATCCCTAGATTAATTGAGAGCATGAGAGAAAACACAAGATGCTTTTTCAAAAACTTTTCAAGTAAATAATGAATTTAGGTATCATTACAGATTAGAAGAAAACTCTGAGGAAGAATAACCAAGGTCATAGAAAAGAAGATGCAGTAAAAAGTTAAATATGTTAGCTGGAAAAAAAAAAATAGTAAATTCCAAACCCATTGTTTAATGCAACTGCATCTTTAATGCCAGAGATCCTTCCAGCTACACAGTAGGATGAAGAAGGCTCTAAGATCTGTGTTGACCACGTGAAATTTACATTGCTTTAAAACTTGGACTAGGAGTAATATTAATTGATGGGTGACAGCCACACCTCAGCAATGAAGATCACAGAACTCAATTGTGTAAAACTGCCTCAGTAGAGAATTTCAAATTTTCTTCTTCGTCTTTGGGATTACAATTGCAGGCTCTCTGCAGTCTTTACTTTCTAATAAATAAAGCATCAAACAGAACACAATGAAAAATAAATGGGTCAATTGCTGTGTGAGGTCATAAACCATCTTTACCCTTTGACTTGAATAGTATTGCACTGGGTGCAAATTAGGATTAGTATTTGAATAATTCTGAACCAGACAGTCAATTCGTATGATGAAAATAGAACTTGCCTACTCAATACTCTATTTACAATTGCAAATGAAGGACGAGATTGATAAATCATCCAATTTCTGCCAACTTCTACACAAATAAGTTACCTATAGGCCAGAATTAATTTGTTGCAATGACATTGCAAGGACAGGTGTTCTAAGGAAGCATTGTGCTAACCCCTCCAAAAACGGATAATGGCAGTCATCCATTTGTCCTCTTTGGGTTTAGAACTGATGTCTTTAGCAACTTTTTTTGACATGTAGAGGTGATGGCAGGTCAGATGAGGAGGTTCTGAACCAGCAATTTTATAGTGACCTGCATACTGAACGGAGAAGAACAGTAGTTGCATTCCCAGTATTACTGCTGGTTCAAAGACTGTGAAAATGGAATTTAGTGAGCAAATTTGCATCCCCGCATAATCTCACATGCCAGGCTGTTGTAGGGAATAGGTGAATATAAAATTCCTATCTGCATTCTTCATATGTAATTTTAACATACTCTTTTCACCTGGGAGTCTGGCTCAATGAATCACTTGTCTTATCTAGACTCTTCTGCCTTAATGGTTTGATGAAGGAGTATGAAAAACTACAAAATCTCTCTGTGTGAAGAGGAAAAGCAAAACAAAAAGTTAAAGAAGAAACAAGCTCTTCCTTAGCTACTGCCAAGTATCAAATTAGTTTCTGTTCATTTGAAGACTCACTTTGTATTAACTTTTCTTCTGACATTACAGGAAACAGAACTTGCCTGAGGCTTCATCCTTTAAAGACTGTTTCTGAGATGTTCTGCCTGTAATTGTTGGTTGTCATGAGGTTGCCTTGCTCTTGGATCACAGTTTGTGAAGAGAAAAATCTGAACAAACATATTATTTTTAAAACCATGATGATACACGATAGCAAAATGTCATTCATGTCCCATTTCTGCATAGTGATCTTTTCTCTGCATTCGTGAGATATATACATAATGGTATGTTTAAAGGGAAAAACGTGTTTGAAAGAAAAAGACCCTGTTCAACAGTTTAAAATGCAAAACAAATCCTATTTACCAGAAAAAGAAATCCATATCAATGCCTATGATTCTCCTCGCCTCCAGATTGTGATGGAAAAAATGAGGCAATTAAAACAAAACCAGAAAGTTGTTTTTAAGTTTGCTTGGAGCATTGAGACTGAAGGACACTAGAGTGGTAAGACTTAACAACGAATCCTGATTCTGTTCCTTATTGGACACATTGGGAAGTCAGTGAGGATCTGTACAGACAGCTCTTAACTGAATTTATGACTGGGTAATGAAATTGTTGACCCTGAATGCAGGTGTTTCTAAACAGCACAGAGGAGCAACTGCTAGTAACCATGAATAGTAATCTTAGAAAACCGTATTTCACACAGTGGAAAAAAAAATAAAAACAGTGAGATTTACTCTCTACCTCTCTCAAACTCAAAAGTTAGAATGAAGCAATGTTAAAGTTTAAGTGTTCAGGTTCTCTCTCTAGTCAATGGAGAGAAGCATGACCTTCAAAAGACTTCTAAAGGGGAATTTCAGGCACCTAATTCTGGTATCTAAGTGCAGACACCCTTACCCTTCTTTATCTTAGCATCTTTTTTTTGTTTTTTGCCTGCTACTTGGGTGGGAAAGGAAACCCTTTGTCATTAAATTGCTGGGGACTCTGTTGGGAGTATAAAGGCCAAGGAAGTGGCTGAGTTCCCATCCCTGAAGGTCTTTAAAAGACATGCAGATGCTTAGGGACATGGTTTAATGCTGGACTTGGAAGTGCTGGGTGGGACTTGGATCTTTAAGACCTTTTCCAGTCTAAACAATTCCATGATTACAAAGGTATTGAAGGTAAGACCTTGTAATGCATTTGCATCATTTGAGAGATGTAAGAAGAGAAAGGCTGGTTTGCTTGCTTTCCTTTGTTCTGCAGGAGGACATCCTAAGACAAACGGACCCATATGCTTACTTATGGTCCTTCTAGGAACATTTGCTACAGAAACTCATTCTTTGGAGAGCACCTATGAAACTGCATGAAAGAATATTAATACAAACACAACCAAATACTTGCAGCTGCACATACAGTCTTGAAAAAAACTTTTATCTTCTTCCCACTAGAACAACGAACCAACTAACTAAATGTGCAGGTACCAGATAGGCCATTTCACTCTTTGGGCTTCAAACCACAGCAAACTTACAGCTGTGTTACTGACTCCTTACCCAATTAGGGAAAAATACTCATTACTTTGTGAGTAGCACCAGAGTTTCCTCACTTAGAAGATGGGAATGTTATTATGTATCAGGTATCTGACATAACAGATGAAATATTTAGCAATGGCTTTAGCTATCTTGCGGAATTAAGACCAAGAGCTGAAAGTCATTCCTTTATGAGAGCACCTAGACCAGTGAAGATCATGAAATACATGATTTTTTAAATAAAAGCAGACCTCTATGACTGAAAAAAAAACAAACCAAAACCCTCTATGTCTTGTATTTTTTAAATCTTAAATACGTTATCTGGGAAAGCATGTTTGAGAATGCCAGGACTTGTGCAATATCATGTCACTTTTCAAATTACAAGTTATGAATTTACGCTGCACAGTTAAACACATTTTGTAGCTTTTCAGCCTGACAGTACAAAGTGCTAGTTATACATGACATAATGAAGTCATACAAGACAGAAATGAATTATTAATGAAACAGGTTATATTTATTCTGAAAAATTTTGCATTTATTATTTTTCACATATTATTCTATATAGCTGGAAAGAAAACCTGGAAACAAAATGGGTGGGAGGTCTTCACAGACAAAGAATCCCAGACACAAACTTTTCTAACTGCTACCATTTCTCAAACTGGTGCAGCTCAATCTCACCTTGGTAAATCCAGGTCTAATAATATGCTCCGGTTTGTGGAGGATATAAAGACAAGTAGTCTCCTTGTTTGCGATGGATATAATTGCAAAATACACTCATAACCAGATGCAAGAACTTGAAAAAAGGAACACAATACATTTTTTCTCAGAGCTACTGTATTGTAGGATAAATAGCACCGACGGAATCTAACCTTTACTCTTGAACCTTATCCCCACATTTTCTTCACCCTTAGAATGATACATTAATTAGGTGTGTCTCTAAATTATTATAAAAGAATATGAAATAAGTTACTCCTAAATTACTTTGCTTGGTGAAATAGTATTTTTAAGGAGAGCAAACAATAAATGTACCATTTTCATATAATGTTAACATTTATTATTTTTCATTATTGAAAGTAAAAGGGCTTTTTTCAATACAGGTAACTCTTCAGTGGTTACTGTGCACCCATTCTTGTTCTCTTCCTGAAGAATGTTCCATTTACAAGACAAAAAAAATTAAAGAACTGTTTTATGAATTCAGTTATGACAATGGAGGAAAGAATGAGCAAAGCAGAACGTTAAAAGTAGAAAAAAATTCCTTGCAATTGGCAAGGCACTACAAATCCACCTACTGCACTTCAAAGTATGGGGCTTGTTCTCTGTGATGAACAAAAATGCATAAAGCAATTCAGTCCTTCAGAGGTCTGGATTTTGTCTTCTTTGATATGAACACTGAGACAAGTGTTTGGAGTGCTGTTCCTGATAAGAAATAAAATGAAGTAGGAGAAGGCATTTGAACAGTGCAGGGATAGTCACACTTGTAACGATTAAACACAGTTTCATACACAGTAATTTCAAAAGCAAAATCATTACAAAGGGAAGAAAAGATACTTTTAAAAGAGCTTTATCTGACATGGCAGCACTATTCTAATGTTAGTAACATCTGCTAGCTTCACAGTCTCTGTTTTGATTGTTTATGCAATCTACTATACATGCCAGGGTCATAATATTTGCAAAGGTAAGCGTCACATGTTTCTGCCTTCTTGTCCCTTTCCTTTCTCATCTATATTCTCAATTTTTAAAAGTTTTGCTGCTACTGTTTACTCTTAACTTACAAAGAGCGGGACCATGGATGTGTAGAAAGCAAGTGTGGCAAGGTTAACCTTAGCAGACTGAGAGGAAGGTGTGGAAAGACAACAAACTACAGATATTTGAGGACCCCAAAAGACTAGGACACCACGCTAGGAAATAAGAAATTCCGTGTGGGCTTGTTTCAAAGTTTTCTGTATCACTTAGCTATTTCCATCCAATGTAATCACATGCTAGTGATCTGCAAAGTAAGAGAAAAAACTCCGTGCAACAGGTCAGACAAGGTTGGAAGACAGCTTTGCAGAGAAGGACCAGCAGGGAAGCTATCTTTGTGGCTCGTAAGTTCAATGTGAGACAGCCATGTACCCTGTTGTGACACAGATTAACCACATACTGGGCTGCACTTGCAAAAAGCTTAGCCAGCAGGTCAACAAAGTTGATTATTTCTCTTTATTCAGCACTATGGAGGCTGCATTTGAAATACAGCGATCAGGTCAGGGCTCCCCCAGATGAGATATGTTGTCAAAATAAATTCCAACAGAACATAAGGCAAAAACTACTTCCAAAGGTGGGTTAAGAATTGGAAACAGCCTGTCCAAAGGAGTTGTGTCATTTCCACCACGGAAACATTCAAAACCCAACTGGGGAAGGCCTTGAGCCACTTCAACAACCATCACAGTGCTCTGCTATTATCAGGAGTTGGAACTAGATAACCTTCAGAGGTTTTTCCTGAATTATGCTATGAACTAATAGGAAACCCATTTTCCTACTTATTCACAAAGCAATTACAATGGCATAATTCTGTGTAATTTTTATGTGGCATGGACCAGCTAAATAAAGAGATCCATTATGGCTCTCTTGCTCAACCATTCATTCCCATCCTTATATTAACTCCTCACTTGTGCCAACATAAAAGTTTGTGCTTGCAGGTGGTAAACTAGGCAGAAAAACTTGTCCAAGTTAAAAATGGAATATTTGTTTCGCTTGCTCCTCTGCCATCACCTCTTTTTGTCCAGCACAGCTGTTTGTATGGGCACAGCAGCAGGAAAAGTAATCCAAGGAAGGCCAAATGCCTCTTTTGTCAGCTTCAGGAGTTTAAAGTGATGGTTAAACTACAGCATAAATTTCTCTAGTTTATTCACAGCCAATGCCCTTCAGCTCTCTCGTAATAAACTGTTTCTGTGGGTATAATCTCTTCTTGTGGTTTCTGCTCAGTTAGCTCACCTCAGGCAGTGAGCTGTGACCTCTGTGGCATGTTACATCTGCTCTGTGATATAAACCATATCAGAAGCCAAATTTTTAAAAATGTCAAACAATTTTTCATCCCTCATTTTTTAAATTCATTATTTACAGTGCACTAAGGCCCTCATGTACCCTAGAGGGTCTCCAGCTTTATTAACTACAACATTATGACAAGATTCAAACCCACTGAATGTAATTTATGATGAACTTTTTTTCCTTTAAGTGGAAGAACCTAAAAAGACTAGTCACTGAAAATATTCCTCTTAATCTTGGTGGTCCGTGTCTCCATAAACATAATACCTTCGTAACTTTAAAGAACAGTGTGAGGAAAAAAAAAAACACGTTAGTTTTAGGGAGTATCCAGCTAAATCAGTGTTAGAAAGGCATAATGTTAAGCTGTTACAAGTATTCAGGAGCTCCAGCAGTTCCAGGCCTGGGGATTCCTCCTGCCTGGCAACTGGAGCCAGCCCAGGGGACCCGGGGTCTCTGTCCAGGCTGAGGGACATGGCTGACACTCTCCCCTTTGTAGGTTCAACCAGCAGCAAAGCTGAGGACATATCCCAGAGACACAGACACACACACATGGACACACATATTCACAGAGGACACAGACACAGCTGGTCGCAGGGAGAGCCACAGATGAGGCACTGCCTCCAGCAGCCCCCACAATCAGGATTCACACCAGACACAGGCACACAGGAACACGTCCCCTCCTCCTCTTGGGTGGGCAGAGGCAGAGGGTCACTTGTCTCTTCATCCAAGTCTTTGATGAACAAGCTGAACAAGACTGGACCCACTACTCCCCACTGAGGTGCACTGCTAAGCTACACGCCTTCAACTAGACTCTGTCACTGATCACAGCCCTCTGAGACCCACCATTCAGCCAGTTCTCAAGTCCCCTCACTGTCCTGTCTAACCCACACTTCCTTAGCTGTGCACAAGCACACACACATTTACAGATCCCCTGAGCACTTGCATGGCCCTTCTGGCCTGGCACTCCTTCCCACATGCTGTCCCCCTTACTCATCCCACAGGTCCTTGACTGACTGGCTGGTCCCACTGGATGCTCACTGCACACACAAAGCACTCACACACTTGTCCCACAGGCATCCCACACTCACAGGTTCCCCCAAATACCAGCACAGACCTCCTGCCTACCTGATAATCCTGCGTGAACCCAGGATCTCCTATTCCCTGGCAGGTTAATCTTGGAGTTTGCCAATGACTACACATGCACAGCCCCGCACACACACGTTTTGGGGCAGGTATGGCACTTAGAACCGGAGTTTTTACTCATCCACAGATTCAGTGTGTGGCTGCTGAGAAGTCATTTGAGCTACTTTAGTCCTCAGTTCCTTTTCTCCAAGGTGGTAGTAAGCCTTCCCACTTTGCTGTGCTGTTCTAAAGATCAGTGCACTCAAGATTTGAGGTTGTCAGACATTTAAATAATAAGGCCTAAAAAAAAAAAAAAAAAAAAAAACCTTGATGAATATACCAAAAAAAAAGCTCCCTTCAAAGCAAAGGGAAGGAATAGGGAAGATTAAAAAAGGCATCTCACTGAAGAGGTTCAAAGCACAAAAGAGGAGGAGGGAATTCCTTTTACCCAGCCTCAGTCAGGTGCCAACAATAGCAGGACATTGCAGAGGTAAAAGAGAATCAACCTTCATGATGTTCAGAAAGCAATTTATGTCATGTGTCATTACTTCTTAGATGCATTTCACCAGCTGCACCTACAGTGAGAAGCCTTCCCTGGTCCAGGCATTCGGTGACTATCATGGCTTGACTGGACACACAGACCAACCCTTCATCTTCAACTGGGTACTCACAGAAAAGGAATGCACATTTTGGGACGACAGACACAGCACATTTCAGTTGTTCCCTTATGTAGAAAGCTAGGAATGATATTAAAATGAACCACACTAGAGAGGTGTAAACACAGCCTTTGTGACTAGTTTTTACAGCCTCCACTTGGTTTTCCAGAGTCACCACGGATGTGTATCTGAGCAAAAACTGAATAGCGCCCTACAGCCCATTCCAGTAACGTATTCACATCCTTCACATTTTGAAAAACTAAGTAAACAAAATACTTCTAAGAACTTTATTCTTAGTGTACATTGCCTTGGTCTATAGACATAGCTAAGCCTAAGCTAGGATCATTGAGAAAAGCACACAGACCACCTGTCTCTGAAGAAAATGAGATCACACAAAATCACAGAATCACAGAATGGTTGGCATTGGAAGGGGCCCACTGAAGGTCATCTTGTTCAACCTTCCTGCTCAGGCAGGGGCCCTAGAGCTTACTACTCAGGATTGTGTCCAGACGATTCTTGACTGTCTCCATGAGGGAGACTCCACAGGCTCTCTGGGCAATCTGTTCCAGTGTTCAGTCACCTGCACAGTAAAAGAAGTTTTAACTCATATTCATGTGGAACTTTCTGCTCATTGCCTCTTGTCCCATTGCCTGGCACAACTGAGAAGAGCCTGGCTCCACCCTCCTGACAGCCTCCCTTCAGATACACACCTGATAGGCCTGGCTCTTAACCTTTCTCTGGTTCCTTTCTCACATGACTGCTGTTGGCTGACTGCTCAGTCTGGTCTCTGCTTTTCAACTTGTGAGTTGCCTAGGACTTCTCTTCCTCTTGAAAAAGATTTAAGAACTGCCTCATGAAAGGACAGGGGGCCTTGGTGGTTAGCCTCCGTACTTAGACAGTATGCCTCTCCAAGTAGGAAGACAATTGACAAATAAGATGTACAACACAACAGGACTCCCCACCGTGACTGCTACATAATGACTACCTGCAATTAAAAGTGTCTCAGAAGCTTTTAATAAACTCAGAAAAAAAATCTTTGCAGTGGTTGGTGCCCCAGAAGGCACAATGAGTTTTATTAAGATTTTTTTCAGACTATAGACACCTTGGTGTTCATGCAATACTCAGATATATTCCCACATTGATTTATGCTAATTAAATCTAGCCCTCTGTCAAGGAAAAAATATACGTTTTTTTTCTTTGGGGAATAAAACATATAAAAACATCACATTCCCTTACCATGTAATATAATTAAATATTACTGTTTCTTTATTAAGATTGTTAAGGTTGGATATGTCCTTCCAGGAGGTATCTCTGTTAAAATTATACACCTATGCCCAACACTAATCATCTCCACAAACTTTTAAAACCTGTCACTTGGATAACATTGAAGGCTATAAAGGAGAACAAACCAACCCTAAGAAACACTTTATATTCTCAGCCACTTGATAGTGCATAGTCATGAAGATGGATTTAAACTTTTTAATACTGTTCTTAGACTTTTTAAACTGCATTGCTAGTGCACACTTCCTCTTTTATTGCTTTCAGCTAATGTTCTGCTGAACACTAAGAGTATACAGGTGTAATAAGAAGAAACAGAAGAGGACTCACAAAACATATGGACTACATTTTACAAAATTAGGCATAATCTGGTGTGTATGTCTAAATTATGCATACAGAAACTAACAGAAGGTAACATACTCTGTGCAACACTAATACCTGACTTGTACTGCACAGCAGGTATTTGATTCATGAATTAACTGCATATTTGAAGTTTTGAGTGTCTAGTTTTGAAATTTTAGCCATATATCCATTTACTGCAACAAGTAACAGTAATGAGTGAACCACTTTTACTCTTGTTGTCTGTTTAAATAATACTTACCCCAAGCAAAATAGACAGACATTTGGACAACAGGAAAATGGCTGTTTTAGCTCCTTTCCTCTATCTAGAGACATGTATTCCATACTGCAAGAACAAAGGCTACAAAAAACAGTTAACAGACTGGAGTATGAAGTGTTCTCTGTAAGGATAAAAAAAAAAAAACCTCACAGACAGCTTGTTTATTACTAGAAGAGTGTAAACACACATCTATTTTATTTAACTCAGTAATCCTCTGACACAACTTGTGATGTGTTTGATCAGCAGGCTTCTCGTTCATCTTTCACCATAGAAGTATCTTGGCTTTCCTTAGGGGTATTGACAGCTGGCAGCAATCAAAGCCATCTAACTGCCAGTATCTCATTTAAGGGAATGACATTCAGCTACACAACTCCAAAATGACATTAATTCACTGTATTGTACTGTGCAACTCAACAAAAAAAATGCAAAATCTCTTAGGAAAGGGGACATTTAGACCCTTGTTTCTGGGAAGGGTTTTGTTAATTAATCAGTACTTCGGATGTGAACAGTGCATGACATCACTCGTTCTTAAGCAGGCCTCAGGCATAAGGCAGCCATGTCTACCATAGTCCACTTCGATTATGTTGTCTTAGAGTTAAACATTAGGAAGCAATCTTCTTCAGAATTAGTCTAATTGGTTTATTTGTGTCCTTTCAAATAAAGGTGGCATGTTTTTCAGCAAATCACACTTTCAAAACAAATCATTCCACCTATCTGGCTTTTCAGCTCATTCATGGCAAGTCAAGTTATCCTATAATGTGCTTGAGTGCTGGAGTAGAGTCCCAAGTAATTTCCTTCTATCTTGTTTTCTCCGATTCTCAAAGAAGGAAAGTCAAGCCAACAAGGTTTTTAATGATGGAGATAGAAGGTGAAAGAACTTTTCCTAAAAATTTCTAGTGGTATCAAGCTTTCTCAGCATCTTGTCCTGACTTTGAAAAATGTTGGCAGCTTAGTCTCCTAACCCAGTGTATATTAAATATCCCAGAACTACCAAGTGGCTTTCCAGCAATTCCCAGCTTGTCCCAGTGTCAGGTTTTGATATAGCACAACTCCCTAGAAAAGTGAAAAGGACAAACTGAATGTCTCAGTACTCTAGAGAACTTTATATATTGCTGTACTGATGGGAATCAGTGATGGGACTGGCACAATCTTCTTCTATGTCATCACTTGTAACTTCTGCAGAGTTATGGGGTCAATTTTGCTTCCTACTCAGCATGTTGGTAATTGTCCTGGTTGCCAGAGTATGAGCAAGTCTGTACCAAAACTTCAACCCATGCATGTCTCTTTCATACGCCTATAATCTTTCTTGTCCTTCAAGTCTGTAGTTTTAGAGCATTGTAGACTCCTTAAGCATAAATTGGTCCTCCTGAATGCAGTTCTCAGGAAATGCTAGTTATGTCATGCTTTTATATATTAATTCTGAATCTTCAGCTGTGTATTCCAGTTTCCAACTTCAATCAGGATTTTTATCAGATATTTCTTCTTTCCTGGCATTATACATTTGGCTTTTGCAACACTCACATATTCTTACATATTTTCAGATTTTTTTGTTTTGTATTCATCCTTCATGCGTTTCACATTTGTATGGAAGGCCCCATCCTCAGTCCAGCTTCACAGTGTATTGATGTGATGAAGTTACTTATTGATTAGCTTGAGTTAATTAAAAACTATGAATCATAACAAGTGACAGAACCAGACATAGTTAGAAGTAAAGGACATCATGATTGTCTTCCTCTTCATTCATTGCTTAGATGGCAAATGTTAAGTGTTCCTTAATTTTTTTGTCTTTCACAACTCAGGTGAAAATTCTAGTGGTCTTTTGCATGTCCTATTTTTCAACTCAGATTATTTTCTCTACCATTTACTCACAATACTTCTGTTGAGCAGCCACATCAGGGTAAAACACTTAGATGATATTTATTTAGTAACAAGTTCCAAACATTTCTGCGTAATAGAATACACATTGTTATAGTTCATTCTTTGGCTCTCTAATTCAAATCCAGTTATTATAACAGCAGTTCCTAAATCCTCCCATTTGTCTCTTAACATGACATGTTTGCTATAGTCCGAAACAATTTATTTTAAAAAATATTCCAAAAGTTGACTACATCCCCTATTTCATATTAATTGCATAACCTAGTGATCAGATTACCCAGATGATGAACTGTGCTAAAATTCCACACTGAAAGAGATTCACAACACAACAAAACACCTGAAGCTATGAGTTGTCCTGTATCAAAATGAACATTTATGGGGACTGCAGTGAAGGGCTGCAGAACTCACACTGACTCAAGCTGTTTCCATGGAATATTCTATGAAAGAATGTACCCAGCAAAACCTTGGAGTAGCGGAGAGCTGGTATAGCTACCTACTCGGTTCCAGAATAAATAACTCCATTGATCCAGAAAACTGACTACATTTCTTTCAGCTATAAAAATAAATCAAAATTTTACCTGTATTCCTTTACACATTTCTCTGCCATTTTTTCTCATATCTGTCTGCTTTTCCAAACTTATTTTGCAACAAGTTAAATTTTGCACATAGGATTGAAAGGCATATAATAGAGCAGTTAAATAATACTCATTTTTTCTCCAGTTCCATTTCTGGTCCATTTTCTTGGTAGTGTAGAAGGTCTTTGTACAGTTTTCATGAACTTTTCATCAGTCAAGGCCTAGGTAAATCAAGAGAAGGGAGATTAAAAAATGTCATTAGTGCAGCTGTTTATTATTTGTCCCTTGGGGTGACATCAGATACAGAACCCTTGCAGCTTAAAACTGATCCAAGATATATACTGCAGCAGATTGCCCATCTGGTGTGACTTCAAAATATTAAAATCTTCTGCAGGCTATCAGCACAAGGACCAGCCAAAATCTTTACAATTGCCCAGACATCTTATTTCACACTACACAGAGTTGTGTGATCTCCAATTAAGATGCTCAGAATCACCATTATTAGCTTGTGATGAATCTTGATCATATCACCAACCAGAACAGTTGTGCATTTCAATTGTAACCATCCAGCTAATACACAGTTACTGAAACAAGGTTTTGTCTGTGATCCAAAATATTGCTGAAAATCAAGAACTGTCATTTACAGAGTGTGAAATCAAACAACTTTCTAGACTCTGTTGAACACTGTCACTGTAGATTAATGTGATACAACTCCTAAGTGATTGCAAGGCCCTGATTTACATAAGACTGAATCTGAATGAATATAGCTTGTATAACCTCCCAGTTTAAAAGAAATGGTTATACGACAGACTTTGGTTCTAGACACTCAGATCATTTTCCTCTATTTCCACCTAAAACATAAATGGAAAATTATATCCATCCCCACCTCCCTCTCACAAGCCATACTAATACACATGGGGATAAAACATTCAATTATGAGATTATGCACATGTATAATTCAAAGCTAGAAAATACCACAAGCCTGACAACTGTATTGAACAATGTCAATTATAAAATATGGATTATTTATCAATAGGTGAACATTTAGAAATTACAACACTTACTTAATTACTTCTAGTATTATTTGAAGAGTGAAAAGTTAAGTATGGAAAACAAGTATTATTTATTGTGATATGTCTGTTCTGGTGAATTTTCTCGTGTAAATACTGACAGAAACGAAAAGAGAAAGTCTAGAAATGAAATAGAGTTTAGGTGTTGTAGTCTTTGCATGTAACACAACTATCACGCTCTGTGTATTAATCAAGAAGTTTATTATTATAAAATGTCAGAGCTGTTTTGAATGAAAAAAAAGCAATGCCACCAAAGCCTGCTGTCTCTTTGTGGAAACAGACAGGAGATACAGACTAAATCAGGAGCAGCATCTAACAGTGAGAGAGGCTGCATTTAAATTTTCACTTTTGTGGGCAGATTAGCAAAGGAGAATTCTAAAGAAAGATTTCAAAAAGAATAATTAAGTTGTTTGTGGATGCTTACATATGACTTCTTCATAGACTGAATGCCATCTGGGGAGAAGGCACAACGGGACTTGTTTAGAAAGCTAACGAATTAATGATGGGACTGCTGTCATGTACTGATTAGAGAGTTAATTTCATAATGCAAAAGTTTCCAAGGTTGAATGCAAAGTTCTGCAAGTGAGAAAAAACCCCCAATATATTGTAACAGAAAAGAGGAAAAAAAAAGACAAAACAGAAAGATGGAATAGATTTTGCCAAGAAAATGTGTTAGAACACTTAGGTTAGTAGCAGCATTAATTCTTTTAATCACCATCCAAGTAATTCTGTACAACAGGAGAGTATATTTGCAACTTAACACTTCCCACAGTTTTTGAAGTAGTTTCATATCCATAGTGATAACAGCCTGCAGCAAAAGGAGTAAGGGAACAAGTCATTAAACCTTTCAGAAAAAAAAAAAAAAAAAAGCTGTCTTCAGTTTTCAGACTATCAGAAACAATTTTCAAAGACGTGCAGATTACCTTGGAAGTAAGATTATTCAAAATTTTATTCTCTGAGGATCACAAGAGAATTTTATTGTTAATTCCAAGGAGTCATTAACATTGCTATTTAAATATATCTATGATTCTGAATTAATATGAATATGTATAATAAAATCTATTGAAAGGGAGTGAATTTATTGACTGAAAATTGCTGAAATCCCCAGAACAGTTTGAGAATGAGATTTACCTCCCCTGCCTTCAGCATTTAAATGTACTCTTCTGGTCTAAGCCAGGTATCAAAGTGTCTTCTACAGTCAGTGAAGACACAGAAGGATCTCCAGAGGTTCTTCTTTCCATTTGTTTTAAATTCATATTTTAAGAGTGGATAAACTGCTTTTTGTAGATGTTAGTTTCTCTTCACTAGATAAAAGTGAGAACTTCAGTTAAGTGCTAACTCCTTAATCACAGCAAGAGCCTAGCTTAGTTCCTTACCGGTTAGATTGCCCTTAGCCAGAGGATATGGATCTCCCCTATACACATATGCTACAAAATTCCCAAAGTTGCTTGATAGTCTGAGCTATCAGTTAAACCTGGCTACCACCTCTGGGCTGGTCTTTCTTGCCTCGATTGGGGTCAATGGGACAGGCCCTGGCTAGCAAGGCCCCTTGTCCCACTGGCCATGGTATCTCCCTCAGCACCACATCCCTTAGGGAAAGCTGATGTTCACTATACCCTGACACTTAAACAGAGGCTGAGATTCTGCACTCTGAATTTTCCATTTATAAGGTAACAAAAACCATGTCAACTGGACTCTGTTTTTCTTGCCAAATACCCCTTGGTTTCATAAGTCTCCATTCTGGTTAGGTTGTCGTACAATGAAACAAAGCCATCTTGAGACCCTATTGCCTATGATGAGTTGAGGGGCAATTCTGTAACTGTTACAATAAAATTTCTTTGATTTGCCCACCTCCCCTCAAACATACTTGAGAGCTAATTGCATCACTAGGTCCTATAGGATAACCTCTATATCACAATCCAACATAATAATTTCTCCATTTCTGCAGGAATACTTTAAAAATAAGTGAACATGTTAATTTTCCTTAACCAACAGCTTTTATTTATTATAACATAGATGAAAGAAAATGGAAAGTTATGAAGTTTGTTCTGATTCACACTGTCATAGAACTGCCACTTAAGAAATTTCGTAGCAAAAAAAAAAAATAAGCTTACCTGCGCTGCACTGGAAGAGTACTTGTGATGTAAAATACACCTTCCATCTTCCTATGACAAGAGATGAAGCTCCCATTTAACATAAGAAAGGCACTGCATTGCACTCCATAGAAATGTACGCCCATGTATTTTAAAAAGTCATTAAAAATCAGGCTGTCTATTGAAACTTGCCAACGAACTGAGGATCAAAAAATAACATGCAGTTTGGATAGCAACAGAGTGACTTCTGCTACCCACAAAATTGCTGATTATGTTTCAAATAGAATGTATTTCAGGAATTTCCCCAAATGATATATATTGGTTTTTCAAAACAAGAGGAAGCATTGTTAATCTACATGTGCAGTACTTATTGTAGCTGAATATTAAGTTGCAGTAACCATAATATGATTATACCCACTACTCTTGCAAGAGGAAAAACTAGATTGAGAAACTTAAAGATGGATTAGAATAAGAAAATCAGTCAGAGAGAAATAAAAGCTATATAAACAAATTACAGTCAATTTTGAGACTTCTGCAATACATAACTAACTCATAAAAAGAATTATATATGCACATACATATATGCGTTTATCTCTCTCTTTCCTTCCCCCTCTCTCTCTCTTAAAATGATACATCTGTCAAAAGAAAATAAGGGATTTCTGAAACTGTATCATGCCCTAGTAGAAAGTAATATAAATTATCACAAGGAAAAATGAAAGACAGAATCTTAGAAAGAACTTGGAAAGCGAATCACAAAAGAAATACAGAAGTATATTAAAAAAGGAAAGCTATGAAGAATTTGGAGAGTTATCAGGAAGTAATAGAAGATAAGTACATCTCAGAATTCTGACAGAAAGCTTAAAATCATTGCAGTGAATGCCCTGAAAAAATCACTAATCTTGATCACACTTCTATGAACCCTTATATTCACAAAAAAACTTCAGCATGATTTTATCCTCTGAAAATATACTTATTTTCTTTTGGGCAAAATTGACTGTTTGCAATAATTTTACTAGGAACGCTTAATAGCGTAACGGTAGAATAGACAAGGTTTCAACAGCTCATTTAATTCTTTAGGCGGCTCTGAAAGTCCCACACGAAGTATAAAATTATGTAACACAGCCTTTATTGCAGCCCATGACACTCAGACCATTTACAATTTATATCACCTGTCAGGCTTGGCCTAGTCACTTCAACTAAAGTTAGAACTGAAGATAATTTGGCCCATAATTAAATTACAAACCTGAACTTTATAATAATGTAGTATGCAATGTATCCTAAATAGTGGCATAAATCACATCTCCAATATCCTCATAAAGATCCATTTGATGAACTGCATAATGGACTTCTCTACTGATTTTTTCCCATCTAGGCAGTATCTTGCAGGAGGTATATTAGATTTCCTCAGCTGAATGAGAGGCTAGCCTAAAATATTTTGTGAGAAATTATTAGCAACATGTAAGCCACAATAAATTGATGAAGCAAACTACTTTCATACTTCTTATATCCTCATCTTTTACAGGGTGACCTTGAAAGCTTCAAGAAGGAAAATGGTGCTATTCAGACCACAACTACTTCTGAAAGTCCTTAACTAAAATTTTAGCTAGAAAAGAAACAAAACTTCTCCATTGCACGTAAAATTTTGTTTGATATTTTAAAAAAGTGACTGATTTATCAATACAAGGATTGTGACACACAGTGTCCTCAGGGATATCTTTCTTGTCTGTCCATTCTGGGAATAATGAGAGCTATAGAGCTATACCTGCAGGATCTGCTAAAACCTTCAGGATCTTGCTTTGTTGTTTTCTTCAGTAACAACTCTCATGTAATAAGAGAACACGTATATAAGTATTTTAGACACAACTCTCAGTGGAAACTTAATTTCAGCTTGAGTCCTTTAATTATATCTTTTTTAAGCGTCTGGAAATTACTGTCATGCAAACCTGAAAAGAGCCTTGAAGTCCTCAGTGTTTCTCTAAGATCCCAGTATTTTTTACAACTGTTGCATGATACATATTCCACTGACACTTAGCACTGATACCATTGTCAAGTGTGACCGTCCAAAACTCCTAGTGATAAAGAACTGGGACGGAAATCAAGGATATTCTGGTTTCCAAAAGTATTTCTGCTGATAACAGAAATGAATTGCAAGAAGTACAACCATAATACTTTTCTGAAATACAACCATAATACTTCTTTTTATATAAGAAACGAAAGAAAATAACTGTTTTCGGAAGACTCTAATTCAGATGTTTTATACAAACAAGAAATACATGTTCCAAGAGGTCTGAAGAGTTCAGCTTTACCAATGCTGTGATCCAAATGGCTCAAAGCTGCTCATCCTTACAGACAATCTGACATACCAGGCAAGACAGCATTTTATTTAATTATCTGCCCTAAGTCCCTCTCTATTTCATTCTAAAATACAAAAGAAATTATAAAAATGTTAACTAGCACACACTACTTGTCTGCTACGGTGCCAATGAATGATGGCAAACTTGATTGTTTTGAGTACTTCCAACTGTATGTAGCATGCTGGGCAGTCAAGACAGATGAGAGCAAGAGAAGGGCTTTAAAAGAGATGCATCATAAGACAAGTGGCATCATACATTCTTAAAGCATCCCATGAGAAAAATGATCTTGTTACCAAAAAAGAGCCCAGGGAATAGCAAAGAAAATCACTATTTTTTTAGCATTATCTTGGTTTAAGACAATTCAAAGAACTGGAGCCTCTAAAATGAGTTATCCCCCTTAATTTCATCCAATGCCTTTCCACCAATAAGGAATGAATATGAGTAGATATAAGTGAACAATTTACTAACAAGTGAAACAGCAACAGGCAAAAAATAACAGTGAATAATCACTAGACAGAAAATTGCTAAATCTCACGAACTCCAGGGGAACAAAAGTACACCCAAAATGTTTCCAAATCTCTTCCAAGATGGGGGTCCCCACTACCGACTGCACACAGGGAAACAAAAGGAGAATGGCATCAGAACCTTTCCAAGATGGTGCCTGTGTTACTCCCTGGTTACTTAATTCCAGGGTTAAACCGAGGTTCTTTTGCTCTGGGTAGACACAAAGGAAAAAATCCCAATCAGATATTCTCAAGAGGTAGGAAACACACAAAAGTTTACTGGCAAACTATAGAAAATTAAGAAACACTGGCGAAAGTAAATGCAACATAACATTACTTATCACAGCATAGACAACCCCCTGAACACAGAAAACCTATAAACCCATTCGACGTTACATTCTGTGAGAAGAGAGTTAGAAGTAGAAGAAAGGGAGAAAGACGGGAAATAAACAAAAAACAGACATAGCTACTAACTCCTGAATTCCACCAATGTAAAACTCAAAAATGAAGGTAGGGTTAAAGGACAATGTGCTCGCCTCGTGGTCAGGGGTCAGGCAATGCTGGGGGGCTGCCTCCAGTGTGCTCTGGTTGACAGACCCTCTGGGGCTGGGGGGTACGGGGGGCAGGGCACCATCCCACCAGAGCAAAGTCTGACCCATCCCCTACCACACATTCCAAGCTTCCCAAGATGTCTCGAAACAGATTACTTTTTCCAGTCTCTGACAGCCCACAATAGGTGATCATGTAGTCTGCGAAACAAAGGGATAAGATGATGGCATAAAGACCTCTCCGGGAAGGCAGGAGCTTATGGAGCAGCTCTAGCGGCCGATGAGAAGTGCCAGCGGGTGTGAGGTCATTTCTGTGGGCTCCTCCTGCTGCCTACTGGGCTCTGCTGGTGTTGGCGGTGCTGTCCTCCTGCCACGTGTGTGTCAGGGTGGAGGGAAGCAGTCTGTCTGTGCCACCACTGGGTGACCTGGCCCCAGGGACTGGCTCACTTCACAAAATTCACTGCAAAACAGTTTTTGATTGCGAAATGCAGTTTTTCTGAGTGGGTACTGTTGCAAGCTTGGAAAAACAAACAAAAAAACCAAACAAGCAAAAAGCCCAACTGCCCAAAAGAACCCCGTCTGAAGCAAAGCCTCCACCTTCAGCAAACACTGCCAGGCAAAAGAGCAGGTTGGCTCTGGTGCCCTAACCTTGTAAAGGGACCGACACCTCCTGACTGCCCTGCAATTCCAGTTCTTGGTGGACTGGGTCTTAAAAAAGACAGTAACGATTTTTTGGGCACAGATAGATATGGAATACAATAACGTTCTGGGTTACTCACAACAAGCATTTAGCCTAAACTTAATTCCCAGATTCCCTTTAAACAGATTCATAAAAAACAGAAGTTATCCTGATGATGAGCTTAAACAAAGGAAAAATTCAATACTTTATGAAACGATTAAAAAACCCTCCTTTTTGCCACATTTTAGTAGACTTTTTACAGCTAACTTCATAACCATAACCATATATCAGGAAACACCTAATACATTTTTCCCTTGTAAGAACTTAAGGTTAGTGTTGTATTAGTTGGCAAATTTTGAGTTCCTTCCTTTTTTTGACTGATTATGATGATCTTCCAGCATAGTTTTAGCTATGGGTTTTCATTTTTCCGAGTCTATGCTAGAAACAGAATGTAGAGGTGACATATACTACTAGAGTGACAGTGACACTGACTAAATGACAATCAAATTATGTGCAAAAAAGCCAAAATAATTCTGTTTGTTTTACAGGAAAAAACTAAAGCAAATTTTCTTCAATAAAACTTTATTATTTGAACAGATTATGGATTTTCTCATAACTGTAACATAAATTTGTTCATTTATTAGTATGATAAACTTGCTAACACTCAGGTTCCTTAGTAAACTTAACAGGCTAGACTAGATGAACAATTTGAGATTTTATCTACCCATTATCTTAATTATGGAATAATAAGTTTTGCAAGCCACCCATCCTGTGAAAATTAAGTAAGATCTTATCCACAGGTTACATTTAAGGATATTACATTGCAATACATTTAAACTATTAATGACTGCTGTTGCAATATAAAAATACTACTGTTAAGATTTTCTTATATAAAACAAGCATTGATTGCCTCTTTAAGACATGAGGACAGGTCATGTTTTTCCAACGTAATTTTTATTTGCATTATGAGTTAACAATCGTATGTCTTGGTGCAACTCCTGTATTAACTTTCTGAGTAAGATATTGGGAAAGGTATAAGATACATATTCAATTGGTAAAACTTACAAATAGCTATGCAAGTTTGAGGGATTTGGGCTAGAATCCCCTGTTTGGGGCTTTTCATGGGAGAAAGAAGAAGCCATTTTCCCGAAAAGACATGTGCCATTTGCTTGCCTCTGTCAAGCCACAGGAGCTGTGGCTAAGGTTTTCCTTGTTAGCATACTTAAATACAGTAGTATTAAACTTGCATGCTTGCTTTGTAGAAGCAACAACATTGCAGACAAAATCCTTCATAACATCTATGTGACAGTTCAAAAGGATGAACCTCATGAAAGAATAGTTAATTGACTGTTTTATCTTCTTCTTACAGGAAAGAACTAGGTGTCTCCAAATGAAATATGGACAACTGCCTAAATGCAGTCAAAGGCCAGTTTTGAAATACTTTGCACCGGAATGCATTTGAAAAACTGCCTCCCTGGAACAATGAATATTAGGAGGGTATATATATTTTTTTTTTTAAGTCCTGAGTCACTGTGTATTACTAAAAAAAAAATAAATAGGGAGATGGAACAGAATGCTAAGAGCCTAAATAAATCCATCAATCTAAAGGACTACTTTTGCAAATTTCTGTGGTTAACTTTACACACTTACTTTGTCTCAGACTTTTATATTTGAAATTCTCATTCCAGAATAAAAATAATGCAGAATGGCCAAGCTATTTGCATGCCCCGGACAATATGCATGCCATGACTAAGTACAATCTCTGCACAATTTTATTATTACTGATGCATTTCTTTCTCACAATTTTTTTCCTCACTCATGGTTAATCTTGGTAAACTGAGCTGTGCAAGAGTGTATTTGTTCTGTGAAACACTTAACCAGCACAAGAGGGGTAGTATAAAATAATAATAATAGATCAAAAGTACTAACATTTACTTTTGGCTTAGTAAAACTGTCTGATAAATTATTCCCTTCAGTGTTTCGCTGTTATTGCAACACAGTACCTTGAAAGTGATATATTGGCACAAGCCATTGTGTTCTACCACAGTGCAATTAGGAGGTCCATTTAAACAGCCTTATCATATGCACACATAGCCTGATTAATTTTCTAATCAAATGTTCCAGGAAATCATTAACCATGACATTAAACAGTGTTCTGCTAATTACACTCTCCACAAAGAATTCCAATATAAATTTACAAAACTTCTATAAAAGGTGCCAAAGGATGAACAGTTTAATGTATACAAATAATTACGGCATCTACTTTGTGTGGCCCCACAACTCCCTCACCCTGAAAAGGTTCCATTTGGGGCTAAATTCTGCTATGTTTCACCAGAATGTTGTGTACTGGCAGATGCTAGATTTTGTAGGTCACTGCCTGTGTAAGTCGTGGTGAAGGACTAAATGACAGAAGAGAAAGGAAATTTTTCTGTTTTAGAAAATACTCCAGAGATATGAATGCTAACTGTTAGACTTCCTTTTCTTAATGACATATAACATTGAGATTTGGAAATAGATTTTCTCCTACATAAGTCTCCAGTTTGCATCATTATTCTAACTACTCTTAATTTAAAATAAAAATAAATGCAAGATATTGATTGCAGTAATGAGAATTCAATTGCCTTGTAAACCATATGCAATTTGCTAGTTTACAGCATAATGAAATCTCTAATTATGTATTTCCCCATAAACCACAGAGTCTTGCAGGTCTTTCAGTGACGGAAAACAACAGATTGCATTAAGCAAATGCAGGCTGTAGGTACACCTGTTCTTTTGGCCTTGGCAGCACAGTTAACAGCTCCTCCACACACACTGTGTCCATCACAAAACAGAAACTTGGCTCCAGGAGGATGATGGAAACACTGCCACTGTTTTGGATAGGGACTATGTCTCTTCTGTGTCATTCTGCATTCTTAACCCAATACCACCAAGGTGGTATAAAAATAATATGAAAAGTATTAATTAGATATAACATATATCACAGACACACACACACACACATATATACACACACACATACATGCATATATATATATATGTGTGTGTATATATATATATACATACACACACACTGCTCTCTACAATTACCAGAACGGAAATTCTAGTGAGGTGGGGGCTCGTCCCTACTGTGACTGCAATGACAGGACCAGAGGAAATAACCTTAAACTGAGACACGGGAGACTCAGAAACATTTTTTCACTATTCGGGTGGCCAGGCATTGGAATAGGTTGCTTGGGGAGGTGATGGAGTCACCATGCGTGGAGGTGTTTAAGAGGTGTCTCCGTCTGGTGTTGCGTGATGTCGATTTTTGGACTGGATGATCTTAAAGGTCTCTTGCAAAGCATTCTATATAATAATATATATTAACATATAATAGTCAGTGCTCTAATTATATAAGAAAGTCATATAGAAATAGATGAACCACTTTCCACCTGTCTAACAGTGGCTGGAGGTATGGGTTTTTTAACAAAACCACTTGTTGGAAATCGGCATCCTAGGCCAAACAGATGAGGGACCCGCCCCGTGTCCAGATCCTGAGCAGAGAGCATCTAGAAAAGAGAGGATTTGCACGGTAAGCAAATAAACTCTCCCTCCGTGTCTGTGTGTGTCTGTGTCTGTGTGTGTACCTCGCAGGCGGCCGTACCTCAGCCGGGCCCCGTCCCATCCCCTCAGGGTTCCCGCGCCGCAGGGCGGTTGCCGCAAGCCCCAGGTGCGCGCGGGCAGCGGGCTGGGGCGCGAGCGCGATGGCTGACTCAGCGCGATGGGCGCGGCTCCCGC
>VZRL01000150.1:816235-898293 GCA_013397895.1 Origma solitaria
TGCCTGGCCAGCTAAGCCGTGCTAATCGCAGGCGCCCAGCTCGGCCGGGGCCGCCGGGCCTGGGCCCGATAGCGGCCCGCGCCCCCCCTGCCCCTCGCTCTTCCTCGCCCGTGCGCGGCCATGGAGCCGCCCCGGCCGCGTTACTGCGCCCCGTCCTCGCAGCCGGGGCGCGGCGGGCGGGAGAACAAGGGGCTCCGTCGGAAGGAGCCGGGGACCGGGAGGGCCGGCGGCCCCGAGGAGGCGGCGGACAGCAGGAAGCCTAAATTCGTAAGTACGAGTCCGTCCCGCGGCGGGGCTGCCCGAGCAGCTGGGCCTGCCGGGGCTGTGCCGAGGGGGCCGGGCCGCGCGATCACAACCCCGTGTCCCCCCGCCGCCACCTCCGGGGCCAGCCACTGCCTGGGGCGGCCCGCGACCGGAGTGCCGAGTGGGAGTGCATGGCGCCGTCAGGTTCAGCTGGGCTTCGGAGGCTCATCCCGCCTGCTCCAGCTCGCCTCTTGCTTGGCCATGTGAAAGTATGAAGCAAGTTTTCAGGTCTCTCCCGAAAGCTTCATCAAAAACCTTTATTGCCTTTACTTGCTGCGTGACAGCTGTGGGTGCAGTGGGAGCAGAACAGACTTCCAGCTCTTAAATGGTGTTACTTCTGGTACGACTGTGGTGTTTTTTGTAGTTTTTTTAACTTTAGTGATATAAACTTTACAGTGAAAAAACAAGTCTTTGAATTTAAAGGACGTAGTAAAGTTTTCCATTGGCCTGCTTTTACAAGCTTTTGGCTAGCACACCAGGAAGCTTCTCCACAAGGTAACGTGTCTGCAAGATGTGTTCTTATTAAAGAGTACCTAGAAATAACCAGACTTTGTTTAGACATCATGAAAATTCCAAACATTAGAGCTGGAACCGGCATATATTCTGCAGGCCTTGTATCCACAGAATCAATTGTGTTGGAAAAGACCTCTGGAATCATCAAGTGCAATCTGTGACTAAACACCACCATGTCAACTAGATCATGGCACCAAATGCCACGTCCAGTTTTGCTTTAAAAACTTCCAGTGACAGTGTCTTCTTTTCCAGTTACTGGTTGCTTGGGAGAAGGGGCTGACACGTATCTGGATACACCTTCCTTTTCAGGTAGTTGTATCCAGCAGTATCTGCCACATGCAGAGCCGATGCATCCCATGTTCATATTTAGGTGATGCATGTTGGTCTTTGTTCAGCAGTCTCTGACCCCACCTGCTCTAAATTGTATTTATTACGTAAGTACAAAATAGATACCAAAATATTAGACTCTTCATTCTACAGTGTATTTGCATAATATTCAGTACTTGAGTGTCTGGCACTTGTGCACAGGTTCATAAAAGTTAGCCAATAAGTGGTATCACACTGTAGGCTGGCCAGACCTGTTCTGGAGGGTCACAACTTGCTCCTGGAATATTCCTGTTTGCTGCAATCCTTTTGTATTGTGGCTGCAGAGATTGGTGTTTGAGCCATGTCCCTGTGCCTTTTTCTACATGTTAGAATGGGCGTATATGAAACTGTGACCAAGAGCTATTTGCTTGGCTTCATAAACAGCTGTGTATTTACTGTGGACACATGCATTTTAGTCATGCAGGTGACATGGCTGGACGTGTGTAAAGCACAAATAGACTCACTCAATGCGGCTTTTAAGAGGGCTTATGGTTGTTCCTGTACTCTGAGTTAGATGCAGAGGAGAAACAGCAACAAGATATTCTCAAGTGTTGAAACAACAAAAAAGACTTTACTGGCAACCTCAGAAAATCAAAGAACTTTGACAAAAGGTTTAGTGCAACATTCAATCAATACAAAACACTTCTCAAAGCATTAACTTAGCGGATTTGACTTGGCAAATGTTAAACCCGTTTGATTTTAAATTACTCAAAAATTCCAAGAAGATGGAATTAGAAGAAGGAAGACAGAAAAGATACAGAAAAGGACACATATAGTTACCAGCTCCTGGTTCCAACACTTCAGCTGATAGAAATTCCTAGAGGAGGTAGGGTCAAGACATGTGCTTGCCTCGTTCGGCTTTAAATACCCTTTGGCGTTCCTGGACCATTCCCTCAAATGGGTTCATTTTGCCACTCTGGAGCTGGGTTAGGGGCTCCAGGGCTGGGGTGTGGGGCGTTGCCTCTGCTGTGCCTGGGATTGGCAGCCACTGTGGGGTGGGATACAGGCCCCAGGAGTGGCAGGTGTGTACAGAGCAGGGCATCTTCTCACCAGGGCAAGGCCCAACCTGCCGCTTCCGTCCCCTGCCACACACCCCAAAATGTCTCGAGACACTGATCTTCCCAGTCTCTCACAATATGCTTTAGTATATGATCTGTGAGGAGAAACCTGTGTGGTCTGGCCACTGTGAAAGATTGGATAGTGTTACTGGTGTAAGCCTTGAGGTTGGGTTGTTCCTTTGGTGAGTGAGAGACATGGATTTTTGTGTGTTTGAGACTGACAAGAGCACTAGGTCATGAGGTTTTACTTACTACTGATACTTTAACTGCCAAATTCTTATGCAGATAAGGTATTGCACTGGTTTTATTTTTTTCCTCTAAATTATGTGTTAAAACAAGTAGTGTGTTGTCATCATGTTCAGTTTTGCTAACCACATGTTAAAATGGCAGTACAATAGTTTATAACAGAACACTGACAGATATGTGATAGATAAAAAACCTCAATGGCTTCTTCGATGAAATCTCATCTTTTCAGTGAAAAAAGGCCCTTTTTTTGGTGCAGGTGGGCTTGTTTGGCATACGTCTAGGCTTCCCAGGCTATGTGAGGGTGATTTTGAGAATGTTTCAATATGGACATCAGCTGACCTTTTTTCTTTGAGGACACAGTGTTGAAGTCACAGCTACAGAAAATAAAGGGAGTTTAATTTAGGGTTCTGACTCAATGTTATAGGGTGTATAATAAGCTGTAGGTAGGTATGGGTTTTGATAATTTTTTTTTCGCCTCCTCCTGTTCCGCTGCCCAGCTTCTTTTTAAGCAGGGATAGCTGAGAATGTCCTTAATTCATGAGACTGCTTTTTTGTCAAGCTGCATTTTTCAAAAGAATTTCACGCTAGACAATGGTTCTTTTTTTCATCTTTAAATAATCTCTTAAAACAAAAATTTTGTCCTTGGATGTTGGTAGGGACTGAAGAATTATGGATTGAACATGGATTGTATGCTAGGTGTGCCATTAACTCTCTGGGTGACCTTACTGCTCTCTACAACTGACAGGAAGGAGGCTATAGTGTGGTGGGGGTCAGTGTCCTCTCCAAAGTAACAAGTGGCGGGACAAGAGGAAAGGGCCTCAAGTCACACCAGTGGAGGTTTAGATTGGATATTAGGTAAACTTTCTTCACAGGAAGGGTAGTCAAGCACTGGAAGAGGCTGCCCAGAGAAGTGGTTGAGTCACCATCCCATAAGGTGTTTAACAGACATGTAGATGTGGCACTTAGGGACGTGGTTTAGTGATGGATTTGGCAGTGTTTGGTCGATGATTGGACTTGATGATCTTAGAGGTATTTTCCAACTTGACTTGCTTGCATCTGACTCTTCCCATAATACATCTTCAGTGTAATTTTATTAGTTAAATTAGTTTTGTGTCAGAATGCATAAAGCCTGCCTCTCACCCCTCTGGGCTCTCTGTAATCCAGTTTTAGGTTTAGCCTGTGTGCTTTCCTGTGTTTGGCGTACTTAGAGTGCCATACCTCATGTTACCTCAGTTATGCTTCTATCTTTTTTACATTTGTCAAATTAAATTAGCTGTTAGATTTATTGACCTCAAGTAATACAGATTGTGAGTGTAATATTTCTCAGTGTGCAAGGCTTGAAAATAAGTTCCAGGTTGTACCCTTCCAGTCAATGCAACGTATTGATCTGTCATAGGAGACATGCTAATCTGAAAAATGATTTGATTCCCTGACAAAACTTGAGGTGAAATTGGATTGCTGGTTGACAAAGGTGACATCATTAACATGTACCTCCTTTTTAATTTTTTTTTTTCCTTCTAGAGAAAATTCCTTTTTAACTGAGGAAAACAGTGTATTTTAAAACCCACTGAATTTGAGGGGTGAAGCAGGGAGAAAGAGGCATTAGAATCAACCACTATAACTGTTTAGCCTGGCCAAATGAGGACTCTTTCTGAATAAACTAGCTTCTCAGAAGAAGTGAAGGAGTTTTAAGCCTCAGTTGTCTCAGGTCTTTTGCAGAATCATTTAAAATATATTTTTAAAAGAAGTGATGGTTCATTTTGAAGCACATACCAGCATGACTTTTTTCAGCAGGTCCAAGAAGAGTGGGACTCTTAAAAGGGTAAAAGAATTTCTATGGTAGTGTGGTACCTCAGCTTACTGAAAGCTCATGCATCCACCCTTGTGGTTTAGGACCTTGTAAAAAGAGTAAATCTACTGAAGGATGGCAGATACTATACCTCTTCTCTATGTGTACATTGACTGATCAAGAAACTACTGAAATCTGCTGGGGCAGGGTGGGGTAAAAAGCAATTATTTGCCACTTCCTCCCCTTGATTCCCCCCTTGCCTTAGAAATGTTCGGAAATCATGACAGTGAGTGCTAGATTATGTGATTTCCAACTGCACTTCACTGATACTACATCTTGTAGACACTAGTCTTCAGAAGATAACTTCAATTTCGAGCTCAAATTAGAGGCGTTTCTGTTAATTTCAGAATACCATTGACCTGACTTCAGTGACTTTCAGGTTATGTTTTTGATTAAGTTCTCTATGAAATTTATGAGTCAAGAAGGGTTGCTTGTTTACACCAATCTGTTAAAAATAGACAAATTAACAGTTGCATTTAACAGTGTCTATAAATCAAAGAAAGATGTAGTTAAGAGGAAAAACACTTCCATTTCTCTGGCATAGAGTAGAAAGGTAAGACCAATCTGTGTCAATATCTTTAATTACAAAGTGACTGAATTATTGCTGCAGTTATGCTGCAGTGTGAGACCTTGAATCTAAATTAGTCTTTTAAAGAAATGATTGCTGAACAGATGTTACCTAAAACACTTTATCGCAGCTTTGTAAAATTGTAAATTCCTCATGCTGTTATTTTTGTTGGCATGAATTAATGCTGTGGGTTATGATATTAAATTTTAGTGCAGTTTTCTAGCACTTTGTTATATGCTCTTACCTGTAAGCACCAATTTTGAGTTTAACTCGTCAATGCCTAAAGAATATCACTGTGTAGAACCTGTCATGTTAAGATAGTTTTGCCCCTGATTGCTTTTCAGACTGCTTTCCAAGCAGCAGAGAGTGTGTGATAAAGCCATTATCTAAATGCTGAAGTAGTGTATTGGAAATTAAAAGCAAGAAATGCTGTGCAGTTTGTAAATTATGCTTTCTGACTGAGGTAGCAAAATTACTGAGGGGCTATTGTTACAAAGGAGATCCTATAGTAATAGCATTCACTGTAATCATCCTATTAACATTTCTCTGAGTCAACAGGTTTCCTTCAGTCTTTGATTTGGTCTTCTGCTTGTGTTTCTGCTGGAGAATATTCTTTGGTGAAAAAAACAGCAAGCATTGAATCTTTTTTTGGTGATAAAAGTAATGGCAATGCATTCTTGCTCACTTTCGAATTTGCAAAGGTACAGAGGGGATTATGTGATTATATGTATATCCCTAGTCTTTGTTTGTCTTGTTTCAGTGTTCAGGCATAAGCTGGCTGGTTCTTCTTGCTTATGCCCTCCTTTTTTCCTTTTTTTTTTTTTTTTCTTTTCTCATAGCCACATGCAGGCTGTAAGCTCTTTGTAATGTATCAAGCTATACATGTGAATGGTGGTTTGGAGGGGGTGTTATATGTGGATTTGTTTCTTTGTTTTCATCTGTAAAAAAGGCAAAAAATTAAGATCCCAAAAGATCTGGGCTGTGGGTTTTTAATTTTTTTTGTAGATTGAAGTCTTCAAGGTGGTGGAGGACATGCATGTTGAAATTGTTGTTTAGCTTCCTGACATCCTGTTACTTTGCATGCCTAAAACCCTTCTCATATTGGCAGGGGTGTCTGGCAGTATTGTCTGTCTTCTGCTTCCCCTCTCTGTCATACTAGCAATCCTCTCTGTCATACTAGCAATGTCCATCCCTGCCAGGATGATCTCAGTTCAAGTACCAAACATTCTGTGTTTAAACACCCTGCTTTCATACAGTTAGATGAGCAACATCACTTTGTGCTTATGTCATGGTGAAAAGACCACTTGTGGAAAATATAGATGCTGCCCTTTTTGGTAGAGTGCCAAAACTCTTAGCTGGTACAAACTATACTCAATATTGTAGTAGGATAGTCTTCACTGGTTCCAAGCCACACTGACCTGTAGTGCTGGTGGAAAAAATGCTGAAGACATGGGATCAGAATCACATATGAAAAGATGACATTCTCCTGAATTTTGATCCTGTTTGCCTGAACTGCTTGTACCACATCTAGAGAGAATTTGATCTATAAATATGCATATGCAAAGCTGGGAAATAGATATAATGACACAAAAGATCAGACTAGAACTGTTGATCCAATTAAGTGGGATTTGTCGTTTCTTTGCTTTGCTTCACTGTCTCTACCTGGACTTGACTGGGGTAATTATATAGACAATGCTTCAAGTTATTAAATTCCATCCTGCAGATGAACTTCAGGTCTGTGCTGAACTTCAAGTCCATTTGGATCTGCAATATAAGATTGTCATCTTATGTATGACAATAAGATTCTTTACTGTGAATGTATATGAAGTCAAATAGGATTTGGCTTCCTTTTAGCTAGGTGGTGTGAAAGTTGCGTTACACGTAACTTCATGTGACCTTTTCGAGAGACACAATGCTCATTCTGTCTTGAGAGTAGTCATGTTGTTGCTGTGCTTGTGTTGTGAAACTCAGCCCTTGTATTCTACTGTACCTTTCAGCTTCTGTTTAAGGCTCTCACTATCCTTGGAGATTTTGAGCTCAGGCTTTTGCCAGCTCATCAAGAACACTGTACCACATGCAGCATGTGTGTGTCTGTCTTATGACATTGGTTATTTAACAGTATGCCTGAGGGACATCATCTCGCTTTCTTCAAAAATGATGCACCTATGCATTTCTTTTTAATTTGTCTTAGCTTTAACTGAACTGTTTCTACTCAATTGCAAAACAAAATGACCTCTTCCTCCATGTCCCAGACTAAAAACTAAGTTACCTTGAAGAGTGTAATTTTAAAATTTAGTTGTTTATAAAAGTGCTTGTATAGCTGAAGACAAAGCAATAGTCTTACTTTTACTTTTCTAACTGTAGGTGCTACTGATAAATCTCTCCTTCTGAACTGTCCTAATTAACTCTAATATTTTCATACTTCTTTTTGTATCTCTCTGACTAGAAAACATGAAGTCGGTATACTTGAAATATTGATAATTTGTTTTTCAGTTTTGCATATCTACTTTGTACATGATAAACAGACTAGAGGCAGAATACTTGTACATAGCTCCTATGTTATCAAAGCAATAGTTTTGTTATTGTGGAGTAGGTCATGGAAGGCACAGAATAGCATATAAATATTTTTATCTATTGCAAGGAAGTATTCTGTAAACTTAATGTTTTTAGCAGTGACTGAACTTTATAGGAATATTACTTAAGCCAGATTTATTTACTTATGGGCCTGTATTTAAGGCAACCTGTTCACTTGAACAGAATGTGTCTTCTGTGAACTGATATATCTGAGCCTAAAAATAGAAATATGTCCCTGTGGTAGTAAAACACTCCAGCCTCTACCTGGTCTTTACCTGACTCCTGATCTAGTTATTTTCCCCCTTGCTAGAAATGTGTCTGTTTTGTTCAGCCTGGGAAGAATAAAAATATGCCCGTGTTCTTGAGTCACAGCAGTCCTCTAAATGTAATGCCATTAAAAAATTGAGTGTGGTAAGTTTCTTTGTTGTTGTTGTTGTTAAGACCACATGTAATGTTCCACATCTCTGTATCCTTGAATACTATAGAATGTTGTTTATAAAACCGGTAAAGCTGATTTTACTTTGTACAGCCTTGTCAGAAGAGTAGGACTTGGTGAGGGAGAAGGGAAGAATATAGCCCCAGTTCTTATGTTTTAACCAACTCCTCTGACTGAGAAGTATTATAACATAAAGTTCACTAAATAAGTCTTTCGATATGTCTTACAGCAAGTCATTCAGCCTTCTAATATTGGAGTACTGAAAGAGCTGAACATTAGGTTGTAGTTTGCATGGAGTTTATTCTCCTTTATAAAGAAAGTCTCCAAATATGCCACCAGTGTTGATATTTAGTGCTGGTTAAGTAGATTCTTACTTAAGAACCTGCTTTTAGCACTTACTTTCAAACTGGACTCCACAATGTTTTATGAAATAAATGCTGATATTTTTAGACTCTAGTTATCCACTAAGATGAAGACTTTGAGAGGAGATTCATATACGTATGCAGAGTTTGTTGTACCATTATGGTGTCCTTAATTTGTTGTGTGGTAGTCTTTTTTCACTGATTAGTCAGATGATGTGGGTCAGTGAGGTGTTCTGATATACAAAATGGGAAACTTTTCACCCTTTGTCTTAGTAAATTGCATTGCTGAATTTCACAACTTAAATGAAAGTAAAATACTGGCTTGAACTGTCCCACTAGCTTCTGTCTTTTTCAAAAAACAAAACCTAAGTCTGAAATTGCCTGGTTATCTGCATGAGGATGGTATCTTGTATGGAACAGCTGCAAAACATGCAACACCTGTTCTTAAGTGGAAATGAACCTGATGTTGTTTCTTCTCTGCATTTTTTTGTGGAGTGTACATGAGTTAGATGTGAATCTTGAATTTCCTCTCGAAGCATAGAGTGCAGGTGGTTTTCATTCTAAAGAGATTATGTAATCTACCATATTACAGGAGCTCCACGATGGTATTTATGCATTGCTTAAGGCTTAGTGATTTAAGTCATCTGTATGAAAAAGGAATAAACTTTTATGTCCTTCACTACCTAGTTGCAGTGTCAGACCATATGTTAGTGTTTTCTCTTGCAGTTTCGCTCACTTAAGGATAGAAGTATTATACCAAACCTTGCTAAATGCAAAGTCATGAGCTTTTGCAAATGACATCATTTAACACTCTTACTGTCTTTGTAGCTATTTAGCAGAATGGGAAAAACAAGTAATAAAATGTAGCTCTATAACAGTGTGTGGGGAAAAACTGATCTACCCCTGTGGCAGGAAAACACCAGTGAGAAGACTGGGATACAGATCTTCAGTCTCCTGGCTGGATTGAAATATTTTCACTTAGTTGTTTTCATTTATTACAAATCCTCACCTACTAGAACATGGAATGGAATTGTCATGAAGGTTCAGTAGTGAACTAGCTCCTTTTATTTCAGTTTATTTTTTGATAGTAGAACTTAGTGTGTCACTGGATACTGTTTCCTCTCTCTTCATTTGCTTTTTGACTTCATAACCATTCATCAGACACTTCTTACTCAGTTTCTTGACAATATTCAGACTAGAGCTATTGTGTGATAATATTTGACTTAACATAAATTGTTCTTTAATTTTGAGGCATGAGCCAGAGAAGATGTCAGAAGTAATGATCATAGAATCGTAGAACCATTAAGTTTGGAAGTCTCTGAGATCATCATTGTTAACTAGCATCACCATGTTCATTGCTAAATGCAAGTGGTACGTTTCTGCATGCCTTTTGAACACTTCCAGGGATGTTGATTCCACCACTTCCCTGGACAGCCTGTTCCAATGCTTGGCTACCCTTTCAGTGAATAATTTTTTCCTAATATCCAAACTAAGCCTCTGTTGATGCAACTTAAGGCTGTTTCTTCTTGCCCTATTGCTTTTTAACTAGGAGAAGAGACCAATCCCCACCTTGCTATAACCTCCTTTCATGTTGTTGTAGAGAGTGATAGCCAAGTATTGTTGATTTGGTGAAGAGTTTCCAAATCTGGTTAATTAGGATATAGTTGTTGTCGGTTGCTGTAGCTGTTGCCAAGCTTTGCACACTAGGCAGAGAGGGAAGTCTAAAAGAAAGGTGAGAGCCTATCTCACTAAGTATGTGACTTCACATTCTTTACATTTTCCTGCCAAGTCTGTTCTCAGCCTCTTCGTAAAAAAACGATACATGGGATCCCTGCAACACTGACTCATCAGTCCTTAGTGTTCTGAGCTGCTCTTTGGTTTTGTCCAAGAGCCGCACGTCCTAGCACTTGCTGTGTTTGTAAATGTGCAGTGGAGAGCAAATGTTGGTTCAGGAACTGCCATTTTGAGTGATCTATAGATTTTTTGGATGCTGTTACTATTAAATGCTTAGTTCAGTTTCTGCTCACAGATTAGTGCTCTGCTTGCTACAGAGGCGTTTCTTGAGACTTTCAAGAGTGAGTAGTTTGAGTGTTGCAGCTTAATGGATAGCTTTGAACTTCTGAGCTCTGTGTTCTTCTGTTGAGTTTGAAATCTCTGGCTGATTTGTTGTGGGTGTTCCCACAGCTATCTTGAGAAGACACAAGTCTAGTAGCTGAGTTATGAGCAGGTCATCTATATATTTAGTTATAAAGTATAATTTAGTTGTATAATAAAACACAACTTGTTTCAAGCTGTGCTTGGTTCATATTCTTTTGATATTCTGTTGTAGGATCAAATTGAAGATTTTTAAAATCTGTGTAACTTGCTGTGCATTGTAAACCAACAAGGTACAACTTGTGAAGAAACTTGCTCTATTTCAAGTGTCAGGGTCCAACACTGTTTAACTTGCATGTGACTTTGAATAAAAGTAACTATAACTGAATATTTTTTTTTTACTGCACAATTTTGACACGACTGCTTTCCTATTTGATTTACAGCACGTAAATATCAAGACACTGACAGATGATGTGGTAAGACAACTTAAGCTTTGCTTTGGCTGTGCTAAGCAAATAACCTTGCTGCTAATGCAATAGAAATAACCTTACTAATACAAGAAGCTATCTTAACTTTGAAGATAATTTTGTTAATTGGCAAAGTCTCACTGAACTGGTAATTATCTGTAACATAATCAGTACAAGCAGCAAAAATATATAGATGGCTTTGAAGAGTGCTCTAATCATGGCTAAATGAGCCTGACACAGGTAATTGTGCCAATCTACATGCCGTATAGTTGAGATATCTATGATTGCATGTTTAGTATTAAAGTGACTTAGGCTGCATGGCTAGGTTGAAAGAACATGTTTAACAAAGTAACATTTGCTTGTGAAGCTTGTTCATGCTTGTTCAAACCACCTTAGGTATATTTGGTGTCATGGTTAACGCTGTGTTTCTCAAATTTGATCAGAGATGAGACTCTGTATCTGACCACAAACCAGATCTTTTTTCTTGCTCTTGAAGTTACCTATTTCATTTCCTGTACTATTCTTTTGTACGTAATAATATATTTTTCTCAAAACACATAATTTTACAAAGGCTTTTTATTTGCATAGGAAGTAATGCTTTGTCATCACCTAAAGATCAGCTGTTATGACTTCAGTGCTATGCAGAGTTCTTGCTGTAGTACTTCTGTTTGTAACTGAGTTCTGAAGTGCAGAGAGATTTATGCTGGGCAGTGCAACGTGTGCTGAGAAAAATGGCTGTTTCCCAGCTTGGGAACCAGTGGTCAGGTTATGTTGATTAGGTGTGCAGACTTAGCAGTGTTGAGTATATTGCCTCTGCCTATCATTCCTAGGTTGACTTAAATCATCTGTGTCTATTCCTTTAGAAGAGTTTCATTGGATGGAAATTGTTATTAAGAAATTTGAGTCTGACTGGCTGGTAATAGAAGTTTGATTGTATAAACTTGTGTTTATCTTGGAGAACTAAGGAAATGCTGTCAACCCTCTGAAAGCAAAAGTATTTTTTGGTAACTAGAAAACAAGTTTTGATAATGTCATGTAAGGGTTAGAGTTGGGATGCACAAGACATTGCTGTTTGTTTTGATGAGGTGCTTTTTTTTCCCTGTTAAAGAGGCTAGATTGCTGCCTTATTGCACTTGTCCTTTACATAGCTTATTGGACTTGTCCAGCTTGTAATTGTAGCCCCAAAAAGTCAGTGGGTTTATTGTGGATTTTTGGGATAAGGACAAAAAGCCTATCAGCTCTGTAGTAAACAAACTTTTTCCCTACTCCTTCAGTTTCTCAAAGCATATGAAAGGCTTTCACAGACTAGTGAAACCTCATTTGCAGAGTAGTACCAAACTGTTCATTTGAATATATATTTTTAGAAAGGCTTTTTATTTAGTAAAAGGCTAACAGTAAGAACAAATTACAACACCACAACATTTGAGATCTTTTTAATACTTTTAAAGGTGAATTTTCTGTTTACTTGCAACATCATCTTGCAATGAGGGTATGCTTTCAAATGGACGCTTTTTATCCCTCTGTTTCAGTTTTCTGTAGGATAACTCTCTGTCTGATTCTGGGACAAGGACAAAATTTGTAGTAAGAGAAGATTAAGAAATTGAAGGTTTAAGATTATTTGATTTTGTAGGTTTTAATGAAATGATGTATTTCCTTTCTTCTCATGGGCAGTCATTTGCATGTTAACTTTCTGTTGCATTATGTTTTATAAAATATTTTTATTTTATTGCTCCCAACCTGTTTTACAAATACAGTATTGTATGTTGGTGACCAGGAACTTTTTTTGTTTTAAAATTCAGGTATGTTAGCAACATGTTGAGAATCTAAAATTCAGATTGCTTTTCAGTATTTAAATTGGATTATTTGTGAAATGCTGATGAATTGTCTACTTTTAGTGCCAAATACATAAGTTCAGAATCACTTTGCTGTTTACACCATCCACATATGCTTCTTTTAGCTTGTTTGTTTACTCTCTACAATGATGGCAGTCGCATTCTTGCTCCACAGAGGAGTTAAAAGCAGGTGCCTGAGACACCTGTCTCAAGTGCTCCACATTCCAAGAATCACAGAATCATCAATGTTGGAAGAGATCTTCAAGATCATGTAGTTCTGCTGTCAACAGAGCACCACCGTAATCACCCCTAAACCATGTCAAGTGCCACATCCAGATGCCTCTTTAACACTTCAAGAGATGGTAACTCCATCATCCCCCTGGGCAACTTATCCCAATGCCTAACCGCTCCTCCAGTGAATTTTTTTTTTTTCTAATATTCAGTCTGAACCTCCCCTGGTGCAACTTCAGGCCATTTCCTCTCATCCTTTCACTCAGCCTCCCACCTTGCTGAAACCTCATTTCAGGTATTTGTAGAGAGCATTGAGGTTCCCCCTGAGCCTCTTCTAATCCAACATAAGCAGCCCCAGCTGCTCCTCATAGGACTTGCTTTCTAGACCCTTCACCAGCTGCATTGCCCTTCTCTGGACACGCTCCAGCACCTCCATGCCTTTCTTGTAGTGAGGGGCCCAAAAGTGGACATAGGATTTGAGGTGTGGCCTCACCAGTGCTGAGTACAGAGGGACAATCACTGCTCTTGTCCTGCTGGCTGCATTATTGCTGATCCAGGCCAGGATGCTGTTTGCCTTCTTGGCCACCTGGGCACTGCTGGCTCATGTTCAGCCGCTGTCAACCAATACCCCAGGTCCTTTTCTGCTGGGCCACTTTCCAGCCCCTCTGCCCCTAGCCTATAGATCTGCAAGGGGTTTTGTGACGCAGGTTCAGGATGTGGCGCTTGGCTTTATTGAACATCAGGCTGTTATTCTCAGCCCACCTATCCAGCCTGTCTAAATCCCTCTGCTGACCCTTCCTGCCCTCCAACAGATCAACACTTGTCACCCAACTTGGTGTCATCTGTAAACTGACTGAGAGGGCACTCAACCCATTCATCCACATTATTGATGAAGATATTAAAAAGGACTGACCCCAATACTGAGCCTTGGGGAGCCCCTCTTGTAACTGGCTACCAACTCAATGTAGCACCATTCACTGCCACTCCCTGGATTCAGCTTCCCATTACTGTCTCTGGTAGTTGGGTTTCCTGAGCACAACTGGTTTTGGTATTAAAGACTGAGGTAAAGCAGGCATTAAATACGTCAGCCTTTTTGTTGTCCCCTGACACTATGCTACCCCTCTGCAAGCAGCAAAGGATGAAAAGATTCTCCATAGCCCTACTTTGCTGGCAATGTATTTGTAGAAACCTTTTTTGTTGTCTGTAACAACAGTGGCCAAATTAAGTTCCTGTTTGACTTTGACTCTTCTACTTTTTCTCCTTACATAATGTTACAACATCCTTGTAGTCCCCACAAGTTACCTGACCCTCCTTCCAGAGGTGTTACACTTTTTCATTTTTTTCTCTCCCCTGAGCCCTGAGTTCCAGCATAAGTTCTCTGTTTAGCCAGGCTGGTCTTTTTCTTCACTGGCTTGTTTTATGGCACATGGGGACAGCCTGCTTCTGTATCTTTAAAATTTCCTTCTTAAAGTATGTCCAGCCTTCCTGGACTCCTTTACCCTTCAGAATTGACTCCCAAGGGACTCTTTCAGTCCATGTCCTAAAAACGGCCAAAGTCTGCCTGCCAGAAGTCCAGAGTGGCAGTTCTGTTGGTGCCCATCCTTACTTTACTTGGAATGGAGAACTTTATCAATTTTGTGGTTATTGTTCTCAGAATGGCCACCACACACCAGTCATTCTCTGTTCATAAACAATGTGTGTTTTGGGACAGCTCCCCTGGTAGGCTGGGAGGGGATTCAGCTGCCACCGTAAGAGGGGACCTGTCTCCTTTCTCCCCATCTCTCAGGTCTCCTCCTGCCTGTTGGGGAGAGGATCTTCCACTTCCTGAGATGCAGTTTGCTGGCACACCTGCCTCAGTGCTGGGAGAGAGAGAGAGAGTGAGGCTCAGAAAGGTTAAGAAAACCTGCGTATTAACAGAATTTTATTAAAAGGTGTCTTCTGTAGACAAAAATGAAAAGCATACTGAAATTCCTTATAGTGTAAAATTATATTGATTTCATAGCAACTGCTTTAAAGATTGGAAAGGCTGTATAATGTTCAGTATATAGAGAAACAAGATTCAGAGTGAAATATCGTCTACACATTTAGGATGAGATTGTGCACAGGCCTAAATTCTATAAATTTTAGATTGGTAAAATAATCTCTGAGATTGAACATATTAAGAATAAGAAGTCATCCTGTCAAGGGGATTCTTCTGTATATCTTAGTTTATGCAGGCCTTGCTCTTCCTAAAAGCTTTACTGCTAGTGTTGGAATTTCTCACATACTAAGAAGTTAATCTTGTAGAGCAATTTGACTGTCAAAGAAAGAATATACTTTTTTAATCTTCTGGAGCTTCAAGGAGGAAAAATGTGTTAAGAGGTCTTTGACTCAGAGTCATTGGAAGTAACTTCTTTGATCCTCTGTGAAGTATTTCTGCTGGTAAGTGGGTTGCTTTAGGTTCTGAAGATACTGAAATAAATTGTTGCAACCTAGTTTGTCATGTCTGTTCCTTATCCAGTAGGAATAATAATTATTTCAAGTGAAGACCCAGGATTTTTTTCCACTTTGTATTCTCCTTTTGTTCCTTCCTGTGTTGTTAATGTTCCCCCAAGTCTTTGTCATGTGTCAGCATCAGGGTTTTACAGCAGGCTTTCATGACTGAGCTGTTGGCTTCTGTGACTAAAATGGCTGGCAAAATGTCTAGGAGACTAAGCTATGCTGTAGTGCTTGAGCAGATTTTTCAGATGTGAAAATGTATTTACTGAGTATATAAATAGCAGGCAGTCAAAAACATGAACTTGAAAATAAAGGGTGGCAGTACTTTTTATCCTACATATCTATAAGGCAGAGTGAGAACACCCAGAGAAAGACCAAAAACTATAAGCAATACTGCTGGCTTTATTCCTTCACTCAGGAAATGAATATTTTGTACTTGCATATAATTCATATCAGAACTCTGCTAATAGATTGTGCTTAGTGATCATCATCTCTGTCTTGATGGTCCATATACATGTATTTATATATATGTGAATCTATGTGTTTCTTCATGAGAATAGGAGTGGAAGAAAGAAGGCTGTTCGGTACTTCTAGTAACACATTTTAGGTTAAACCATAATAATTTAGTAATGCTCTCTCTTAATAATGAAGTATCAGAAGTTGTGTCCTCAGAAAGACAACCTATGGGGAAGATGCTTTCCTACATCTTTATTCCCTGCTTCTTTCATTCCTTCTCCTCCAGGCTGACTACAGTAGCATTTGATAATTTTAAAGATTTTTAATATCCTTTGAATACCATTGAAATAAAACTGATGCTTTTTCCAGGAGCCAGCATGTTGCTGCGTATGGTCCCGATCTTGTTTAAGGTCAGGCTCTTAATTAAGAGCATCACCCAGACATTTGCCCGAAAGCTGGGTAGTTTGGAGTGGAGGGGTATGTGGGACTGTATGGGCCAGTACCTAGGGCAGTGGTCTGTGTTTGCACTTTACCCTTGGCGAGTGCATAATCCAGAAAAACTAGTAAAAGTTTTGGCCTTGAAAAAGGTGTGCTGTCACCCTGGTGACCCAGGAGGACCCAAATCACTGCAATGTGTTGGGGTCTAGCCCAGGCCTCCTGAGCCATGTCCTGTGCTGCCTTGTGCCCTCCGGATGGAAAGAAGGGTCGGAATATGACAGTGAGACACCAGGCCCTGCAGCTGCTTCAGCCACTGTGACAGACACTGTGGTTAGCTCAACCCTGGTGACAAACACTACCACTGAAGTAGAGAAACAACATGTGCAGGTGTCACTTGCCTCTGTACACAAGAAGAAGAAACATACATGAAAGTCACCCTTCAGAAAAGCTTTAGCAAAAGCAGTTGAGGAGAACAAGGAGGCTGGAGACAGTGGAGAGGATGAAGAATCAGGGCCATCACAAGCGCCGTTTTCAGTGCCATTACCAAGCCATCACTTACAGGGATAATGAATGTGTTTTTATACATGCATATGCTGAATTTCATTTTTGAGGAATTTCATAATGTAGGAATAGGTGATTTGATATGTTAATTAAGGGGATGATGAGGGAGGCAGGGTGGCAGGTAATTCCTTTCATTCCTGCATGCATAGCAGCTCTGTTAGGAGATGATGTCCTGATAAGCTGTAGAGCCAACAATTAGTCTGGCAGTAAGTAATCCATTAATTCCTGCATTATCAAGTGTGTAAGTTCAATATATACTGTTTTCTTACAGAGAATGGTATAAGAAGTCTTCAGTAAGATCAAAATGAGAGCATAAATAGATTTATTTTCTAGGGACCTGATCAGAAAGTGTGATGAGCTAGAAAGTTTGTATTGCGGGTCTCTGTGTAACTTTGATTTTTCAGGGCCATGGTGTGGGCATAAAATCACTTTTCTTATTTCATGGACTCACAGTGAAATAATAGTGAGCCTACATAATAAGCACTAAAAACTTTGCCATTCATCCTTGATGGTTGCTTCATTTTGGGTCATACAGATATTTTTGTCCTAAAGCACTGGTCCTGTATGCCTCTATATGTATTCATTGGTAAACTAAATAGCAAAAAGTAGAAAAGATAAACGGCCTGCTTTAAACTGCAGTGAAACTTTGTCTCAAAGCTAAGCTTAGCTATAGCCCCTTGGTAAGCCTGATTTAAAATGTTTTGGTGTAACACCGAAGATTATTGAACTTTTTGCCATTTCCTCTTCTAAGCACTTGGATCACTAGCAGCGTCAGTGGTAGATTTCATTACACCAAAGCAATGAAATTTCTATTCTTCCTGTATAGTGCTTTCTGTGGACCATGAAATTATTCGCCTGTATGGAATACTGAGAGGTATTAACTTTTCTGGAGCACTGTCAATGTATAATTCAAAAGGGACACAAATGTAGAATATCCACACTGTACTGCTGTGCAAGTCTTGTTGTGAATTCCCTTTTATTAATGTATGGGAATCTTCTTTTTAGACTGCATTGTTTTAAATTCTTTAAAGTAGTTAGTTTGACACATGTTTAAATGTGCTTATAATCCAGTATCTCAATTTGTTATGTGTTCTGCCTGATTGAATATATGCCAAGATATGCTTTCCTCCTCTACGATGAGTGGTATAGGACTTGGTGAATATGTGGAATACAAATATTATAGCATAATGTGTAATGATGCAAAACGTCTACTATACAGTCTTGACATTCAAGAGAAGCTTAAAACCAAAACATAAGCTGAAAATGGGGAGCAAGTGAAAGATCTCTTTTCAGGGAGGAAGAGGCTCTCCTCCCTGAATAAGGGCTGTTTCTGGTGGATGTCTGGGACTGCATGGGGGTATTTCATGGTGGTTCTGCCTGTACAGAGCTGCTATTGCTGCTGTTGTGTGGAGCAGGAGGAGGAAGAGGAGCACTTGAGTAGCACAGACTGTAAAGAAGGGACTGAGATTTTTCACGGGATACTGGAAAAGAAGTTTAGGACACAGCTCACTTAAACCTAATTTGTTCGCTGATTCATGGGCTAAAATCTATCATTTCAGCCCAAATGTCTTCCCTCTACACCTTCAAGTCTGCATGTGAACCATCTGCAAATACAATAGCTTGTATCTTAGGTTATGCATTTTATTGTGGAGATGTGGGGCATGGAGAAGCTACTGGCTAACTCATTCTTTGGAGCAGGCATGCTGCCTTTCATCAGTGCTCTGTGAAAGACATTGCTTGAAAAGAAAAATCTCATATAAGAGGATTTTTTTTTCAATTGCAGTGTAGTCACTTCAGTATGAAGTCTGGTTTCATCCCCCCATGCTTACCATGGATTTCTGATTTTAAAAGCAGGAAGGGAAATTGCTTTCTAGTCAAGATGTAAGATGGTTTTTGCCACTGATGGCTCTCCACTTCCAGTGATGTTACCCTCCCTTTTGCTTTTGTTGCATTCTTTTTGTTTCTGGGTCTTGCCTATGTAATTATTCCTGTAGAGTGTGCTTTTCCTCATTGCCTGCTGGTTTGATGTGACACGGAAGGGCCCCATCATCCATGCTGAGCTCTTTTATGTTTATTGTATATTAATTTTCTGCTTTTGCATGTTCTACAACCATCTGTGAGTGGCTTACAATCTGTTTCTATGTTCCAAAAACTGTTTCTTTTCAATTTTGAACAGGAAGAATTAAAGTCTTTATATTTTTCCTCTAAACCTCTCTTCATGGGTGTCTGGTAGTCAATTCTTGCTCTGACTAGAGTGGAACACTTGTACCCAATTTTTGTTACTGATTTTCTTTATTCTCACTGATCTTAATTCCACAGATGCTATAATAATTTTACTTGTTGTTTAGGTTGGCAACTGATGTACTTGTCTCAAGATACTTATCTTAAAGATACACACTGAAGCCTCAGAATATTTTTGCATAGCATTCCAAGATAGAAGTCTGTTGAAATCCAAAATCTCTTATGCTTCAAATGTTACTGTAACTTTCTTTTGTTAGAAGTGTGATGTTGCTGTTCATATCAGTTCAAAAGGGTGCTACAAAGATGATGAAGATGTAGCGCATCTCATTACATGTCAGCTGCTTTTGTGTTCTATTGGTCCTTGCCCACGTGCCTTAAAACACATAAGCTCTATCATTGAAAATGTGTAGTTTCACTTAGTAACTCTTGATCAAAAAGTTGATAAATATCTAACCAATTAAAAATCCCACAACCCAAACTACTTTTCCCAAGAATGCTTTTGGCTTTTGAAAGGGTAAAGCCAGAGCAATTGACGTGTGCTGGGGATTAGTCATAAGGTTCATTCATGAAATCATAACCATATCCTGTGTAACTTTCATAGAGGAGTCAATGGTTTCTCCTAAATGAGTTTCTAAATAACTGCAAAAAAGGCACTAAATTTTGTGTAACATGATGCAAATAAGAGAATAAATAAGAACTGCGTCTTAGTGATGCTAACTTGTCTTTTAATAAAAAGTAGTTTCTTTGCATATCTATATATATTGTTGTCATGTTAGGAGTACAGCGGTTTCAGAGTAACTAAAACCACTTTAAAGCTAAGCTTTTGGTAAATAAGTCTGCTTTCTCATATTTTACATGTAACACTTGGGAATAATTCTTCATAAATTGGTTTTGTAGATATCTATTCCTCCAAAATTTCTGTAAAATTCTGATGTGTTCTGCATAATTTCTCTATAAGATAATGGCATTCTGGTTGGTTAACTCAAGTGCTAGGCAACTGACCATCATATGTATCTTTAGGAAAACACTTTAGAATAAGGCAGTTAAATAACAGGTCAGCTACTACCGAAAAGTAAAGATGCTTAACTTCCAAAAACATCCATCTTAATTAGGGTTACAGAGAATGGAAGCAGTATGTAATATGTTACACCTTTTGTGTTTTCAGTTGGATAGATTTTCCAGTATAAGAATTCCAAGAAGTAAAAAAGAAAGACCTCCTCTGCCACATATGAAGCAGTCACATTCTACAGATTGGTCATCCACACCCATGGACCCAGAGGATTTTGCTCCAAAACCGCTGTCGGAAAGAGAAATCATAGCCCTGTTTGAAAAAATGATGGTAAGAGTCTTACACTTTCTTTTACTTAAAGAACATGGCTAAGTGATAGATGGAGCACATATTCTTCTATGCATATGTTCTAATCTTTACCTGAATTATTAATATTATTGTTGCTGTGAGTTGTAATTATGTAGTTATTAGGGTGTTTCTCAGGGAATAAAGTATAGAAATTATTTTTGTGAACTTCTGTTCCAAGTATATTTAAAATAAAATCTGTTGCATAATCTTACTTCTAATTTCTGAGGAACAAGAAATTGGGGATCCTGCTTCCTTTCAAGATGATTTGAAACATTTACAAAGAGATTTTATGCCTTCAAATGTCACAGCAGTGTTTTTTTCTGAAGTTACATGCCATGTCACTCTTGCACAAAAATAGACTTGCCTCCAAAGCAGCATTTGTCTGCAAATGCAGTCTCAAATTTGCTTCTTTCCTTAGCTGTCATTGTTAGTGCACTACAGAAGAGCAGTCACAAAGAGCATGTGACATTGGCAGCACCTCAATAGGTTGAGCTTTTTGTCGTGATGATGACATTTTGGGCAATTGAAAACTAAACACGGAATGGCCATGAGAAAAGAGTGACTGAAATCGAAGAGCACAATAGAACATTAAGAAGGAGAATGATGCCTAGATTATTAATTCTTTCTCTGCCTCACAGAGAGTAACAAGTAACTCTTGAAACATAAAGGGACTACCAGGGACTGGGATGTGGAGGAAATGTGCTATGAGAGAAGTACTTTTGTGGAATTTGTGCTTCCTAGTACTCAGTGATGATAGTTTAGTTTTCAAGAAGCTTTTGTAGAACTCTTGAGAATTATAACTGAGAGATAACATTCAGGATTTTCATGGTTAAGCTGGTGAAGGAAAGGAATAATTAACTGTGTTAACTTCTCTATTTGTACTTACTGCCACATGGTTCATTTTTCTTGGTATACTTTGATGTCTTGCTTCTGTTAGAAATTTCACTGTAAATGATAGTTGCTCAAATGTTAGAAAATGGGAGAGTTTTTTTTATAAATTTTGAAGGTGTGCCTCCTTCCATACACCCCCTGCATGCAAATTGTTTTTCTCTGCCATCCCACAGATGTTCTGGTATAGGATAGTCTGTGATGTTATACTATGCCATAAATAAATTGAAACTTATAATAAATCCTCGGAAACCTACTTCTGTGTGTCTAGATAAATAGAAATACTTGTATCTGTGGATCCTGAAGTAATTAATTCAAATTTTAAAACTACTTTGCAAAAATATGTTAAAGTACTGATGACATCTGGATAATTTGAATGCTTTCCTAGTTTCGTTAAATAACAAAGCACTTAAACTTGTATTTGATAAGCTACTTTATCAGTGTTATTTTATCTATAACATGTACTACAGAAAGGATTTTTCAGATTATCCACATTTGAATGGACTGGAATAAAGCTAGTTTAGTCACAGTAGATTACAGTGCTAATTATATATTGTAGCCTCTAGTTTGCTGTTCTGATCAAATTAAGTGATGGGGTGGGTGGATTGGTGAACAATTTGAATGTTGTAGCCAGGCTTTTAGAACTAATTTTGCACAAAAAAAAAAAAAATTCAATGTGTCAGTACTGAACGGAGAAGTTTTTAAATTCTGAGGGTTTGCTGAATGTCTTACAATATATTTGAGGTTTTCCTGGATGCATATGGCTTCCTTCTCCCAATATTTTATGCAGTGGCATCCTGTGTGGTTTTCATGGCAAAAATTATGGAAGTGGTCATAAAACCAGACAGTTAAAGCTAAACTGTCATTTAGCTCCTTTCATTTCTGTTAATATTATTAGGAAAATATCCATGTGAAATGATGTATTCTTATTTTCCAAAGAGGTATCACTCACCTCTAGAATATATTTCAATTATTTAAGAAATAAAAGGATGGAGCTGAAATATTTTATAAACTAGGCAATATCTGATGTGATACTTGTAGCGCTGAATAAATAAATCTTTATAAATCAACTGTCTTAATGACGTATCATTTGTTAAAAACAAGAACAAAGAAATTACTTTTTACTGCCCACACAGAGAGACTATTTCCCATAAATGAACCTGCTGTTATACCTAGCCTTATGGAATACAGTTTATGTTGACAGGTTTCTTAATTCTTGGGGGTGTTTTTTGTGTTTAGAAGTTAGATATTTTTATTTAAGTTTAGAAGCTACTTTTCGGAAAACATAAAAGAGCCAAAAATTGCAAAGGAAACTCCTTTAAATAGAAGAACGAACTTTGCAATAGCTACATGATGAACTAGAAAAAGCCTTTTCACATGAAGTTCACCAAAATTAACTCTATCCCAGCTGAAACCAGGACAGGGGTCATGCATTTTCTGCCATAACTTCTCACAGCTTGGATTCATACAAAATTGTAAATGTTTCTAGGAACTTGCTTGATTCTGTTCTATTCAGCATGAAAGCTATTGAAAGACAAGGAAGCTTAAGTTTTGGTGTTGTATAAATTCTAAGGTTTGTCTATGCTGTTTGCTTTTGATTTCTGACTAGGTGAAATAACTTTGATATCAAGATGGTTACCCACTGATTTTGTAGCATTGCTCCTGCCAAAGCTGGTGAGGATTCACCTCATGAGTCTCAGCTGAAAATAACTGCAGTAATTCTTGCTAAGCTTGGGGAATGCACATAGTAATGCTGTATCTGCTTGTATATGTGTGTGCCAAAACTATTAATTGTTTCTTAAATTTTTTTCTTCCTACTTTTGTTCTTTAACCTACACCCTGATAGGAAATGCCATTTCTCACAGATGTGCTACCGATTACAATGATTAGAGCATTTCTAGGCTGGAACAGTAGAACTCCCTGTGTCAGAAATGTTAGTGACATTCAGAAGTGTCACTTGAGTGGTTTTGAGTGTAGGTCTGTCTTGGCTCTTTTTGACCTCTTCGTTTATGTTGGAGTAGATGAATTATGATGGGGTTTTGATTACAGTTGAAGGTGTTGATTTAATCTTCAAGAATTTTGGCCTTGCTTATTGCAAAGGTGAATACTATTTTGTGAACTAGTTTCAGTGCTAACCATAAATTTGCTGCTCAAGATTAAGTATTTGGGAACAGAGGAAGAGAATTATGGAACAAATTAAAATTAAAAATTAAAATTTAATTTTAAAATATGTAAAATACTGGTTTGAGTACATTTATAAATGTTTTGGGAACTATTAATGCTTTTCTGTAGTTTAGTGCATGTGTGTGAAAACTGCAGGTCTTTTCTAAGAAGAGTGTTTACTAATGATGGTTGTGATGCACTTGTTAATCCCAGCATAATGGACTGTTTTTGTGGGGTTTTTTTTTTTCAGTCTGAGTTCAGAGGGAAGATGGATAAGGATTTTTGTGGTTTTGATTAACATCATATGAAAAGTTGTTTGGGTAACAGCTTTCAGTTGTCTAAGTTTGTATTTTTGTCTTTATTTAAGTCGGTCTCTTATATTTAAATCACTCTGTTGCTGTATGACATTTGAGACTGCGTTTTTCTTTTTTTTTTTCTCTGCCATTCTAGGAAGATATGAATTTGAATGAAGACAAGAAGATACCATTGAGAGAAAAGGATTTTAATACCAAAAAAGAAATGGTGATGCAATATATTAGCACTGCTTCGAAGTCTGTAAGTAAATGACTTAATGCTTACATTATTTCCTGTTGCAAAAGTGATGCATGCATATTACATTCCTTTGACTAATTTCTTTCTCATAGTGCCCTTTAAAAACGTTTGTGTCTATCTCATTATTTTACAAGATACAGTGGCAGATAGTCACTTGTACTTGAAATCTAACTTCTGTACACAAACCAGCATTTCTTTTTGGTGAAGGTATCAGTAGGAGTTGGAAGGACTGTGCAAAAACTCCTTGCAGAAGTTTTGTGTGAACCTTTTCCTTTTCTATCATTGTTTAAAAAGGATTCCTCAACTGATGAGCCTTTTGCATGACTTAATACAGAATTCATATTTGACGCTACGTAATAGCCGATAATGAAATTGTACACAAAACCGATTACTATCCATTTTTTACCCATCGAGATAATGATTGGTTGTTTTCAAGCAGTGCAAGGAGTTGTATGTAAGGGCCAAATTAAGGATGCAGTTGGCCTAAGAAAAACTGCATAGTTTTTGCAGAGTGGGAACTGACTCCTGTGCTAAATGCCGCATAGCTAATCCTGTCCTCAGATCTGATTGTTTTAGAACTCATGTTTGAATCTTCGACTCTCACTGCTGTATGTGACTAGACATATCAGTAAAAATTGCCTGTACGTGATTATGATTCAATACTGAGAAAATAAAACATTTATGATAGTAATTTAAATGAGATATTTATCTTACTGTCTACTTTAAATGACATACCTTATTAGTGTAATGCTCTAACACTTTTAGGAAGGTAGGTATGCCTAGTGCAGGACTGAACTGCCTGGAGATTATTTTATTTGAGTTCATCAAAGCTACTTGTCCTTCTATAGCATAACAGGTTCTCAAGACCAGAAGCTTAGGTCTGGCTTGTTTTTCTTTTTTTAGAGATATTGCATGGGGAATCAAGAAACTTCAGACTAGTAAATCTCACAACATTCTTCTAGTTCATCTACCCAAAATAGTATGTGAGGGTTTATATATCACTGACACCCCTAGCCTCCATATGTATTTTAAGACCTCAGTTGTTTGATCTAATAAGTAATGTGATAATATGACATGACTGGCTGTGCAGAGTTGCTGCATTCACATCTCTTGCTGGAATTATAGTATATTGATGGTGGTGATGTTAAGGCTCTCTTTGTCAAGAGAAAGGTTTTCATGTTTTTGCTTCCTGGCACTTAAAACTTGCAAGGAGCTGAAACCTGTATAACAGAGTAGATTTCATTGATTCTTCTTTCTGAGTGCCATTTGCAATTTTCCTTTTGTCTTTGGATGCCGTCATACTTGTGTTTTGGCAATAGAGCTTCTTACACTATGCCCAAGGTACATTGTTGAAGAGGGTAGGTCTGTTTCCTCCCTCAGGTCAGTGATTTGTTCTCACAAATTGTTGTCTTGTTTGTTTTCCTAAAGCCCCCAACAGCATTTTCTCCTTCCTGTTCACTTCCTCTGCTGCTAGCCCACGTGTTCCGGTTTCTGTGGTGGGAGATCATTAAAGTCCAATCAATTCAGGGAAACTTGTCTTTGCTGAACTCTCTTTCTAAGCTTGTGTCCTAACTGGAAGCGATATTCACCTGTTACCTAACTGGGAGAAGCTGTTTTTGTGAGGCACAGATATGCAGCTGTTTGATACAGTAGTGCTACAGGTTATTTCAGATGAGTGCTAGAGTTACTGGAATGGGAAATTTCTTCCCTTGCCATTGAAAACTTTTTGTTCCTGTCATGATCTTTCATTCCTCAGGTTTGTTGGACTGTCTGCGCGCCTTCTGATTCTAGAGAGAATAGTGCACTGCATACCAAGAGTACTTGGCTAAATTTTGGTGTATGTTGACTTCTTTAAAGTGTTACACTTTTTTGGATTAGTTGAAATGCCATGTAACTCCTGACTATTGTGTGCAACTAATCCCATCTCAGGCCTCTCTTTCTCTAAGTGATACTGCTGTAACTTCTTTTGATGGTTCATACTTCTCAAACTTTAAGGACATGGGTACTAAGATATTTTGTGTTGGGGCAAATATCCTCATTCACAACTGTTATGCAGAGTACTGAGCATCCTTAATTTAAAGCAGTTATCATTTAAAAAACTATTAAAATGAAGGACAGAGACTGCTCCACTAATGAATCAATGAGAATGAAACAGCCTCTGGTGATCAAAGTGGGCTCTACTATAATCAAAACTTGATCATTGACCTCAGTGTCAAGGTTTCTCTTTCTTAGAAGCGCACATCTGCTTTCCAATAATGACAAAGCACAAGTCTTTGCATGGTGATACTTTCTGAAAACTTTTGAAAATAAATTTCTATGTTATGTTGTTAACACTGAAGTGGAAATAAAAGCAGCATTTACTATCATGTTACTCTAGCATAAGTGTCGCAGTTTTATATGTTCAAAACACGGAAACTGGGTTTTTTTAAGTGAGTCTTTTTCTCAAGATTTTGTTTTTGCTGTTCACATTGCTCCCTTGTAATGTTTTAACTAGATTAATTAATGCTGACTTCATGCTGCATCTGCTCAAGACCAGTTGTCCTTCAGTTAAGCAATTAAGTTTCTAGAGGCACTGATGCCTCAAGATATTTCCTGTTTCTCAGTTAACTTGAACATTTTGAACTTAAGCATCTTTTCCCATTGTGAAATACAGCTAATATAATCAGTTTCACAATTGGTACCAAATGCAGCTCGCATTTTATTTAAGCACTGGCAGATGTATCATATTCTTATTATGTTGCAGAATTTTGGCATAACTATGAATAAGTGGTACTTGGCACTGTGGTAGTTTGTTGTGCAGTCACAGTTTCGTTTGCATAGGGTAATGTTCCAGCGGGGAACAGAGTCTGAAATGGGACGACTTGTTATTCTCTGGGTGTTGTTGAAAATCTCCATTGCTTGTTGACATTGTTTTCAGGTGGGTCATATGAGACTTTCTGAAATGTCATTCTGGTGAATTCTTCTACTCTGGCTGGGCTCTTGTCCTGTGTGACCTTTCCACTGCACACATTGCTATTGATTATATTAAATTCCTTCCAAAATATCTTCTAACCATCTTAACTGTATGTCTTGTCCATATGACTGTCCTATATGACTGTGCATCAAAAGAAAGCAATTTTACTGAAGACTTCTAAGTATTTTGGTTGCATCAGTTTTGTCAATTTTACAGCAGGAGCTGCTGGGAGAAGTCACTGGAAATGACAGATTTTCCACACAGGATATTAATCCATATGCTTAGGCATACAAGTAGTGCTTATCAAGGAGTCTCTGCACATCAGGAGCTGCCAACAGAATTTCTGGAACTTTTTGAAATTTCTGACTCTCTTGTAACATTTACTTAAATACTTGGTCATGAAGACTGCTAGGAGTTTGTTTGCTCATTTTGTCACTAGTCAGTCTGTTATATCATCTATGCAGAGACCAGCTGGAAAGATACATAAAAGAAAACTGAAAACACTGACTTTATTTTTGTTTATGGGAACATTTATTATGGATTTTTATAAATTTTCTTTGAGTTTCCTAGATCTGTCTTCCAGATTTTCTCCTCAATCCTCGTCTCTTGCTGTACATCTCATCTACTTTTTTTGTGGAACATAGTTATGTTGGACATAACTTATGTCACTTATGGGAAGTGACTCTCATACTTAAGCAAGTAGGGATCTCCATCAATTCAGAGGCATGTTCAGAATGGCATTCGATGTGTTGTTTCAAAATATAACATGAGATTCTATATTTTTGGGATGATTCATGGCAGTAGTCTGTTATTTTGGTGTCTGGAGCATCTGCTTATCAAGTCTGGGGAAATATAGTTGGAGTGGAGACTATTATAGTTATTATATATAACATAACAATGTTCTGTTGTTACAGAGTCATAGAATGAGACTGGAAGAGACCCCTGGAGATAGTCTCATCCAACTTCTTATGTATTCCATTTTTAATGCCTCTGGTAGAGGAGACTATACAGTCTGCCTGAGCAACCTCTTCAGTGCTTGAGCAGCCTCACACTTAGAAAAACGGAGGGGGAAGTTTGTCTTATGTTTACCCAGTTTCCGATATTTCAGTCTGTGCTTCTTGTCCTTTCACTGATAGGGTTACCCTGAGCCTTCTCTTCTTGGGACGAAACAATCCCAGTTCTATCAGCTTCTCCATGTACTACAGATTGTCCTGTAATTGTGTCCACAATGCTTTCTGGAGTCATTCTAATATCCATGTCTCTTATGCTGGGAGTCAGGAACTGGACAGAATTCTCCAGATGTCTCACCACTGCTGAGCTGAAGGGAAGGGTCATCTCCCTCAACCAGCAGGTGGTCCACTTACCTGTGGTCAACTTGCCATCCATCACTACCCCTATTTTCCTACAAGCCTACATTCTAGCCTGTAGCCCCAACACATGTTGGTGCATGAAATTATTTCTCCCCGGGTTCAAGATTTACAGTTTTCTGTTGAGGAGCATCCTGAAATTCCTCTGCTCATTTTTCCTGTCTGTTGATGTCCCTCCGAATGGCAGCTCAGCAGCCTGGTCTGTCAACTAGGCTTCCCAGCTTTTAACTTCACTTCTCCACTAGAAACTATGTAATTATCGTCTAATTCACAAGAAGAAAAGATTATTTCTCAATATTTCCTGAGGATCTAACAAAAGGAGAACACATCATCTGTATCAAGCTATCTATAATAATGTAATGAGACTACCTCACCATTTACAGTGAATAATTTCCAGTTATTATTGCACTGCAAGTCTAATTCTCTTCAATTCCTGACTTAAGACACTAGTTAAGAGTTATTTAGTAAGTGTCTTTGTGCAGCATGGAGTTATGCTTCTTTCTTTGTGCAACATGGAGTTGTGCTTCTGTTCTCAGAAAAAGGAGTCTTGCAATGAATTAACTCAAATCTAAGTTTTATACACCATTGCATGCCTGTTTTTTTGTATTTAGATATTTTCTGTAGAAAATATATCTATTGTTCATGTGAAATGTATATTAGGTGGACTAGACTTATTTTTCAATGTCTACAAGAATGTCTACTTCTGCAAGAACAGAAGTTACTGCAGTAATGCGCTGAGTACTTTTCTGCTGTACTGCTTTTTCCGTCGGTATTCTTATGTGACTGCAGTCACCCTTCTGGACATGTGCCCTGTGATGTCTTCAGAGAACCTCAGAACTGGCTTTTTCTTCTGTTGAATATTGAATATTAAGATGTTTGCAATGCATAAACAGAATCTATTCAATACAAAAATTTTATTTTACTGAGCATGTATGATAAATTTGTACATTTGATGCCTTCTGCTTTTGTCTACTGATTATAAATTGACTAAATTTAGTCAGCATTTGGCAAGTAGTAGGTAGGCATCAGTGGCAGTTTACAGGTCTACATTGTATATTTTTCAAGGAACAGAAATGAAGGTTAACCATGAATAATTTATTCAAGTTCTATATACACCAAATAGAAAACAAGTGTATTTTCTTTGTTTCAGGGAAGTCTCAAGAACAGTAGGAAGATTTCACCCCAAGAATTTATTCAGGATTTAAAATCTGGGTCAACGGATGAAAGACTAGTCACTTGCTTAGAATCTCTCCGTGTGTCCTTGACTAGTAATCCTGTCAGGTAACATCATTAACGCATATTGAAGAGATTAATCATATTCTAATTTCTTAATGGATTAAAATGAATGGATATGTAGATGTACATGTTTCAAGGTTTTCCGGTTAATGAGTATGTATGCATTAGTGAATGATTGTGGCTTTTTTCTTTTTTCTCATTGATTATGTATCCTCTGTGGGTCCATTATTTTTAATAGAGTTGGCTGATCTATACAATGTAATACTAAGAGAAGGTAAATTAAATGTGGTACAGAAGCAGTTCCCTTTGTTTTCTAGTGCTAAGTAGTCCTTTTTTAAAAAAAAAATTACTTTTGAAATATTTTCTAACTCTTTGATCTTCTAACTTATTTTTGTCAGGGTGATCAATAAAGAGAGTTAGGCACCTTGGTGTAAGTTTGTTCACCAGAAAACATTTATATTTTTAATTGTGTGTTACTCCTGTCCATTGTACTTTAAGCTTTCTGCCTTTCTGCCTTCTGGTGGCTTTTTTCTGTATCTGTAGGGTTTATCTATACCGAAGAAAGCACAACCTTTGTTTACCTGTGCTTTACTGAAGGAAAGTTAACTTTTCAGTAATCACTGATCAGTCTTAATTTTGATTTGTTCCATGCAGCTTGATTTGTGAATGCTGACTTTATTAAATTGTATTTTTTTTTCTATTCTATTCTATTTATATCCTTTTGGTTCAGTTACCATTTAAGACAATGACTGAACACATGATTTGGGGAAACTGTTTGGGTTGTAGTTTAAAAAAATGCAAATGAAATGTTGGGACATAGTTAGAAAAGGATTGCACAACTTTCTTTGTGTCTGGTTTGGAAGATCTCATTGGGTCTTCTCTATGGGTATTTGCTTCTGTTCTTCTATTAATTTGTTTCTGAATTGGATTGTGTTGTCTTATTTAGAATTTGCAATGGCTCATGTGGAAAGAAGCACACTTTGCAGTAGCCTGAGTTATTTTGATGAAGGGTTTTACAGAAGATTTACTTCCTGCATGAATGTGAAACTACTTTTAGATATAGTATTGCCTCCCCTTCTTAAAAAAGACCCCAACAAACCCAGAGATTTTTTAAAAAATTTGTTTATTTACTCCTAGGTTGATTTAACAAAGAAAACTTTGTTTGTTGATATACACTTGGAAAGAGAAATACAAAATATATGAAATGTGTGACGGCTTCTGTTTAGAGCAATCTCGTCTCTCTGTTCTTGATATGAGTGGATAGTTTAATGTTTTTGTATGTCATTCCCTTTTGCTGCCTCTTTATTACACACCAAGAGAAAAGTTAACTTCCCTTTCCACAAGAAAAACAAAATAAACCATGGCCTGTGGTCTTGGTGAGGTACTAGTTAATGGATGTGTGGCCTAAGAATATGTCTGAATTTGAGTGCTTTGAATTGGAAATAGAATGACTATGGCTTAAAAAAACGCTAGAGAAGAGGTATTTGAATAGACAGCAGTTTAATAAACAAAATTTCCACTACTTGTCCATGAGTACATTTTAGCCTACAAATCAAAAGAAAGACCATAACCAATAAAACATATGTGTTCTGAAACAGTGTTCTGGTGTGTTGTGATGCTAAAAAGTAATGTTTAGATAGACCTCACTAGACTTAAAGAGAGCATTTTAAAATTGCCTTATTAAAAACCGTAAGTTCTTACATAGGGTTTATATACAAAAGCAAAAATGGAACAGCAACACACTGTCTTTCATACTAAAAACTTGCGGAGTAAACATTTTTAGACTGTATTTCTGATGTGTAGTAACAGTTGGTGTTTGTTGGATGCAGATATTGGAGACCTTGATTTTCCTGTCAGTAGTCAGATTTTTGAGTAAGAACTTGCTTTAACCCATAAATACTGAACTCTGGTCCAGCTGCTATGAATCCATGATTATTGTAGACTTCAGCTTTGTGTGATATGGACAATGAGAAATAATGGATGAAAGTTTGGGACTTTATTTTCTGCATATATAATAACAAAAAATAAGAGTATGCTTTCTTATCAGGATGAAAATTAAATTTATATTGAATTTAACCTGACATTCTTCACATTGTGGGCTGTGATATTTTTGACAATATATAATTTAGGGTTTTTTTTCTGATTTTTTCAATTACTTTAATCAACTTCTAAATCTTGTTGACATTTCAGTTTCTAATACGAGAAGTGGTTTCTACCACATTGTTTTCAATTAGTCTTTTTTGTAAAATATATCTTTAGTTCACAGAGAAAATCTGAATCAAATGATACTGAGTAGTTTGATCCCTGGTACTTAAAAACATGTGTTGAAATCTATGGCCTACTGCAAAAAGCAGTGTTTATTTTCCATCACTATGAAAAGAAGGCCTCAAAAAGGAAAATCTTGATCACTAATCTTCAGGTAAATAGTTTAGGTGTTTTGACCACACAGTTTCCAGTACAGTTAATCAAAAGTGGTTCAAGTGATCTAGCTATACACAGTATTACAGATAACTATTTATCTGCAACTATTTTTTCTCCTTTTGTGTAATAGTTGCAACAGATTAAATTTCTTTAAGAGGACATTTTTAATACATTGAAAATAGAGGCAGTGATAACTTAGTGTTTTGTCAGAATGATAAAAAGCTGAGTGTTTTCTTTCAATACTGTAAGTAGTTTCTGTTCTTTTCTGGAAGCAGAGGTAAGGGCCGTAATAATGCATCAGTATTTTAGTTGATCATCCCCAGCTGTTGGACGTACAGCCAAGTAGCTGCTCATGATTCTGCTAATACAAAATGTTCAAAGAAATGAGTCTCGTAGGATTATCTTTTGGTCAGATTGGGCCAGATCTGCCAAAAATAGATGCCAGTTATTTGCCTAATGTGTTTCAGAATAAAACACCCCTCCAAGAAAGAGAAAATCTATTTTCATAATATATTTACTTTTAGAAGAAAAAAGCATAAAAGCATCTGATCTGGTTTTTTATTCCTGTAATTGTAAGTACTGCTGTCAGTGTGCCATTACTTGTATTTGGTATTAGGGGGTTTTAAGCAGTGCTAAACAGGACCATGAAGCAACTGTCTCATGTAGAAACAACTAGCCAAGGGTTTCACCTCACCAAAAGATGCCTTTGGTAGTAGCTGAAATTTTACAATTTTTTGTGTTCTCTTGGAGATATTTTGGGTTTAAAACCATCCAGTTAGATTTGCTTTTATTTATGGTGGCAATTTTCTTTCACTGTGATTAGTCTTTGATATGTCAATTTTTTTAAATGCCTTTTTTCTTTCTCTCTAGCTGGGTTGAAAACTTTGGCCGAGAAGGTCTGGGACTGCTGTTGGACGCTTTGGAAAGATTAGTTGAGACAAAAAAGTAAGGATTTAATATAAAATTGTTAGCTTTTCTTAATATTTAAAGAGTATTTATTTACACTAAATTTTTGATTTATTCAGTCAGGACAGAGTTGTGAAGAGGAGTCAGCATAAGGTTATACAGTGTTTGAGAGCCTTCATGAATAATAAGGTATGGGATATTATTTAGTTTGGAAATCTAAATTGCTACAGTTCAATTACATAAGGTACATGATGGGTAAAAGTCTGTGCAATTTGGTGAAGTGGTGGGTTGGTCAGTTGTGATTTGAAATTCTTTTGCCTGCCAGAAGCCACTTCTTCTCTGCAGGAATATTCCAAGACAATAATGTAAATTTTTGATGCTGATATATGCCCTTCTTTCAGAATAAGTGACCTATTTGGGACTTTCATTTAATTTTTTTAATTAAGTATTTCAGAGACTTAAATGTCATTTGAAATACTTACTTGAGGGAACCATCGCTGTCATTACTAGATTTTTGATAGTCATTTATATTCCCTTCCTTACAAATGTTCTTCTGCTGTTTAGTATGGGTTGCAAAGAATTTTGGGAGAAGAGAGGAGCCTTTTGTTGTTGACCAAAGCCATTGATCCCAAGCAAACAAGCATGATGACGGATATAGTTAAACTCCTGTCTGCAATGTGCATTGTTGGAGAGGAAAACATGATGTAAGTATTGTATATAAGCAAGAAATAGTAATGTAATTTTACAGTATCCCAAATTATACCTGAATGAAATGATAAAATTTTGAATTTCACTTTGAAAGTAATGTCTGTATTATATTGCCAGTTTTCAGAATAGCTTTGAGATTTTTTTAGTGTGGTCATATCAATGAATTTTCTTTTTGACATGTGGATGTGGTGTACTGGTTAGACGGAAATAGTTATAGCATAATTCTTTTGCTTAATATTTATTAGCATAATTTTCTTAACCTTTGTAATCCAGTAAGTGATTCTTGGGCTACAAAAATCTCTGAAGGAAATAAGTAAACAAGTATTGCTTAAACCTCCTAAATTTCTTTACAAGAAATTGAGACAGGTGAATAATTTGGTAACATGACTTTTCAGATAGCAAATTAGCAAGTTTAAATATCTCTCCTGAGTGAAATGATTCTCTTTTCTTGCAGCCTTGAAAAAATTTTGGAAGCTATAACCACAGCAGCAGAAGAAACGAATGTTGATAGGTTCTCTCCTATTGTAGAAGGTCTTCAGGATAACTCAGTTCAGCTGCAAGTAAGTTGGTTTTTTTTTTTTTTTTTTTTTTTTTTGTTTTTTTTTTTAACAAACCGCTGCAACAAGTAAAGATAAAATTGTGTATTTTTCTGGACTGAACAAGTCATTGCAATAAAAAGGAATAGGGATACTGTTTCAAATAGGGGGCAAATTTTGGAATGTTTATACTTTTGTCTTCTGAAATGTGCCATGGGAAGATTCAGTCCAGAGAAACACATGAGTGTTTCAAGTTAATTTGTTGATTTTTATTTGTTAAGATCTTGCCTTTGCAAGTTAAAAGACAGTGTAAAAATAAAGGATAAATAAGGTGTTTGGATGCAGAAAGATTATCTCACTTCTAGCAATATTTGTTGAAACTGAAGATTAATAATAGTAAAAAAGCAAGTTTTTAGGTGACTGCGTTTTATAATTAATGTTTTAAATTATTGGGAGGTCTATCCCTCATGCTCACTTTATGATATCATAAAATTGCACTCAGAATCTGAGGAAAGAAAACTTTCACCTTATTTTCAGTTTGCTTCAGTTGTATGTAGTTTGTTTACTGCAGGAAGGCACGAAGTATTACAGTGCATTTGAATGATCATTATAAATCATTGGTCTGAGAGTGTAGATGTGAATTAATTGATATTCATGTAATTTAGTTGAATTGAAATCTGTTCATAATTATAATTCTTTGTGACTATTACAAAAATAGTAAAAGATGAATCCAAAGTTTGAAAGAAATGTTTGCATTGCTCAGCTTTTACATTAAATAGTTCATGTCTGACAATGAAGATTGCTGTTTGTTTCATCTGTCTCACAGAAAAGCTAGCTATAAAGGAATGTTTGAAGGTGGAAAATCATTTGTAGTTAAATTTTGCCAGTAGCAATGGAATTCTATTGTGAAAAGTTGTGCCTTCTCCCTTACCCCTTCTGTCTTCTAATCATAGACTGGTATGGGTTGGAAGGACCATTAAGACCATGTGCTTCCAACCCAGCTACCATGAGGGGGCATCTTTGACTAGACCAAGTTGCTCAAGGCCTGGTCCAACTTGACCTTGAGCACTTCCAGGGATGGGGCATCCACAATTTCCCTTGTCTATCCATAAGTTCTCTGGAATATCAGAAAATTTCTGAGATATCAGTTCTTCCCTGCGATATAAAAAAATTTGTAAAAGTATTTTGATTCTGTAGGGATAAATGCTTTAGATCATGAAAATTATTTTCCAATTCCAGGATATTATATCCAAGTTAGGAGAACTTAAGAGTCTCTGTAGAGCATATAAGGGTTTGAGGACTACCAGGCTGAAATTATCGGGGTGTTGCTTTGAGTGTTAGGCTTTCAAATGAGATGCTGAATTTTCAGGGCTTGCATATATTTCCATCTGTGTAGGTTTAATAAAGAAAAGAAAAACTACTGTATGTTTAATAAACAGAGAAGTTACTATCTGTAACTTTCTTTTCTTTATAGTTGAAAATGCATGTGAAATTCCCCTAAAAACAACCCATTACTTTATTCAAAACATCAGGTAAATTAACTATGTACCTCTCTTTTTGCCCATTATGAGTACCTACTGTTTGAAGGGGCACTCAGCTCTATTAGTGAGATAACCAGATCAGTGCAAAAAGCTTCAGCTGAGTTACCTATGCAGAAACAACTTTTGTTTTTCTAGGACTACTCTTCAGATACTAAAAAAATTTGTTCCTACTAGTTATGTCTTCTCCCAGTTGGGCTACACCTCCATTTGATATTTTGTTATCCTCTGATATACAAGATAGAAGCATTGTTAAAAATGAGAATTTACTCTAAACGTTACAGTTGCAATACTTCTGCTAAAATACTTATGCTAAATATATTCATTTGGCTTTGTTGAGTGTTAGCCTGAAGTTCCCGCAAATAGCTAATGTTTTGCTGTTTCATTTGCTGTATCTTCTGTAGACATGGAAACTCATTAAAAGTTCTTTTCTGTTTGTTTTTTTTTTTGAGTTAAACTTTCATTAGGGTATGTTCCTTCTGCTAAAAGGCTTTTTGATATTTACTTTTTCAGACTTCAAAAATGGTTGCTAGATTTCTTTTTTTAAGACCAGAAAAATCAAGGTTCCTCATGTGAATCAGCTGTAAACTTTTCTAACAATGACATTGACCTGGTGGTTAATTTGACAGTGTTTTAATGAGACAGAAGTTTACAGTTGTCAGTTCCTTGGCATACTTGCCTTGATTGTCTGCTTGATGCATGTATGCTTGCTTTGTGGCAGTTCAATTTGACACTAACAACTGACCTTTTCTGTTTTGAATTGACTTAACATTTCTGTTACTAGAAGACTGAATACATAAAAAGCCTCAGTAGGGTGATTTTGTATTTTTAGTGAAAGCTGTATCTATTTTTTACATATGTTGAAAGCAAGATATTCTCTCTTTATCTTTGATAGAATCCAAAATTATGGAAAGCATACTTAATTGACTTTGGTTCAAGACAAGATTAGTGATCTTGTTCTGAGAATATAACTACAGCCAGGAATAATACCGAATTTCTGGTTTTGTTAAAGTAAATGTAGTTTAACATCTTATGCCTAAAACGCATACAGGACAGTCTGGTACCTTGTACATTTATGAGGACAACTGAAAAAGTCTAATACTTTGCTTGTTCAAGTCATGGAGGCAGATAATACAGCTTTTCTGGCACAACCCATTTTGAGATGTAAGAGAGTGATGAAAACAGCAACAACTTGTTTGTTGCCTACTTCTCATTCTTCTAGTAGAATCAAATGAAGAATGCTATTCTTCCATGCAGATCTAGTTGCAGATGCCAGCTCCTTGTAATTTTCCAGTTAGGACTGGGGAGAGGTACAGTGGTGTGAAGCAAAAGTGCAATTTTTCCTTTCCTGGTTAAGTTCCTGAGAAATGAACGTCACTCATGCCTGTGGAAGGATGCAGGTTCCTGCATGTCCTAGGAGAAGCATTTCTGTGACAGAATAAAAGATCTTAGGTATTCATCAGTAGCCTTATCCTCCCAGTATTTTCAGTTGTCAGGGAATACCATTTATTCTTTCTTTATCATTTAATAATGTAATGATGTGAGATGGCTGTGACATTTTGGTTTGCTGAATCACTTGATGATTCTTGGTTGCTCTGTGCTAATGAGGTCCTTTCCATAACTGCTTATGTAATAGGGTCAGTCAGAACAAAACTTACCTTACCTTAATGTCAAGACTGAATGAACTAATTTCAAATTATTGTGATCTTGTGTGATTCAAGTGTTATATGCTAACTGCTAGTTACTGAATTAGTTTCATTTAAATATGATCTACTATCAGGTTCTTGCTGTTGCCTTTATCATTAGTCTTTTAAAAATTTTTTAACTTAGAAAAAGGTCTTTGTGATATAATTTACTCAAAGCTAAATGTATAAGCAATGCCTTCCTTAGACTTGTGTTTCCTTCCTCTTGTATAACTTCTCATTCTGCTTTTTGTAGACTTCTATTTGGGACTTTCACTATTACTTTGTGTTTGTAGAGAAATAAATAGGTTGGTAATATTATCCAATGGATCATTGTTTATTCCAGGAAGGCTAAAGTGTGTTTTTGTTATGAACTGCAATTGAATTCCCACTTGATCAAATTTGACTAGAAGTACTAGTTTAGTAGTCTAACTTCTTACTGATGAATGTCTTGCTTTTCTTTGTCGTATTATGGCTCTGTTGGATTTGAATAGAACATGTACACATGTACTGTGTTGATTTGGCAAATTAAAAGAAAATAATTTCTTTTTTAAACAATTACTTCTGTAGACATCCTTTCATTGAAATTGCTTCCTATCTTAAAGATAAAACTATAGTTTGCTCTTGATCAGGATTTTCATAGTAGTACTTTTTCAGTCTCTGACTCTTCAGTGATAGTTTAAATAATCTGTGATAAATGCTGTTTCCTTGCTTAACAGTCCATTCACATAGTTTTGCAGGAAAACATACTGTTTTAAACTGCTAATAACGACAAAGGTTCCAAATTATATATAATCAAACAACATGGAGTTTGAAATCTAAATGTAACCTTGTAGTACTGTACTTTAGTACTGACTGTACGGTGCTGTTGTCCAATGAAGTCTACAATCGTTGAAATGCCTCACTGATGTTAACAGGAGAACAGGTGTTGGTGGCAGCTGTCAATGCACTGAATTACTAGTTTTGAATGGCAGAACTAATTGAATACAGAAAATGCAATTGAATGAAAGATTCAGTACTCCAGAGAGATGAATCAGGGATGGTATAACTTGTTTCAAGTAAATAAGGTCAGGGTTAGGGGAAGTAAAAATTTTCATCTTGGCTGCTGAAGGGGAAGACAAATACTGATAAAGTGGACCTAAAACAAATACTAAAAGCTTTAAGAATAAAGCCCATACTTAGATAATAAGACAATATATTCTGTAAGGTTTTATTTAGCTAAATTTAACTGGTTTGGTTGCCTGCATTTTCTACCACTTGTTGCATCCAAATTCTTCTTCTGTGACATTGTAACTTGTGCTATTTGAAGGCCTAAAAACTACACCTGGTATTCAAAGCCAAGAATTTAATTGTATTCTAAGTGAAGTCTTAGAGCTCTAATAAAATTGCTCTCAGTAGTGCTAACATGTCTTCACTCCAATCCCATGCCTATACTTTTCTATGCTGCCTTTTATTAATGGTCATATTCTATCCACTAGTTAGAAAAATGTATTTAATGGTAAACTTCATGCCAGAGACATACAAGGCTAAGAAAAATGTACAGCTAGTGGGGTTATAGTGATTCCATTACTAGATAAATCCTGTTGTAACTAAATAAGCCACAACTGAGCTCCAGACAGGCAAGCCAAATCTCGATCAAGCCTGAGAGATCTGGAAGCATGTGGTGTTAGCTTCATACCAAACCCATAGCCTGTTACTGGCAGAAATAAATAGGTTACAAGGCCACATGTCCTGTATGGGACTACAGACAAATATTCAATATGAGGAGCTTTTTCTGTGTCCAAAAGTATGTGGTTGTGCAGCAGAACCTCTCTGTTGGGTGCTGTTGAAACAATTCCTGGAAGGTTTTATTCAGTCCACTTTTGAAAAGTGAACTGGGCACCTTAGATGTTTTCAAAATTTTTGTTATAGTTGTGTCGGTGTTTGGATGTAAGAGAATTACACTGTTTATCTTTTGGTAGTTGTAATTTTCTTTTCTGGGGTTAGCACCCTTCTTTGTTACCTAGTATAGAGTGATGATTTGGCAGTAACACACATATTAGAATAACTCTCAGGAAAAAGTACTTGCACAGAAGCAGGCTTCAAGAGTAATACAGAGGTTCTGTTTGAATTTAAAGAAAATAATTGATAAGTTAACAAAGTCCTATTTTCCGTTAAGTTTCTAAAATACTGTAGACATACATACAGAAGCAAATTGTATAAAATGAGGGAAGTAACACATTTCAGGGAGAAGTATCATAAGAATTGTTTTGACAGGCACTACAGAGATGAAGAATCCACCGTGACAGTTAAAGGCTCAATTTGTTATCAATTTAGCAGCTTTATAAGAAGAGAATAACCAAGGGTTGTTTCTTATTCATAACTTTAAAGAAGTCCCAATTCTGAAAGATCTTCCTCAAGGAAACATACTTTTATTTAAGGGAAAAGAGTTGATGTTATGGTGTTGTTAGCTATATTCCTATTTAACTGAGTTGTTTTAAAATTAAGTTCTACTAATTTAATACCAATACCTTTCTGAAAGAAAACACACCATAGGTGTATTCCTCTGATACATGAGGTTATTTATTTTTACTCATCAGGTGGTGATCTAATTGTGCTCACTGTAAAGAATATGGAGAAAGGACAGGAACAGGCTTTCATTGCCTTGACATGTCTGTTGAACAATTTGCTAAGAAAAAATGCAAAGGCACAGTTACAGGGAGGCAGGGGGGAAAATGTTAGAAAATGTTACTGTAACTGACTTTGTTATGACCACATAATTTTTGAGCCTTTAAAGCTTTTTTGAAAAGAAGCTTTTAAAGATCAAATGTAATACTATTTAATACTGGTAGGATGATTGATTTTGGCTACTAAGCATACTGTTTTCTGCATTTTTTTGAAATTGTTTTGACATTTTGCAAGCTTGTTTGAATTTTTGAAGTGTAGACTTAGGCCAGAGCATTCTTGACTGCTCCTTGGGCCTTTCAAACACCTTTAATTGTTTCATGAAATAGGACTTTGCTTTACAAAGCCATTTATTTATACTGTCCACTTATTCATGTTACATTTTTTATATTACTCATTAATTTTGTTCTCAACTATACAAAATAGATTTGTACTACAGAAAAAGTCAAGCTTGCCAGTCTGTAGTTGTCCAGATCTTCCTGAAAATATCCTTTTAAATATCAGTATAATTTCTGCCATCTTTGTTTTCTTCAATGTCAACATATATTTCAGTACAAACCTGGTTGTAATGGCAAGTGCAATTATTTTGTCCTCAATTTTTAAAGAAACTTTGAATGTTTGAAGAATGAATGCTCTTTTGTTACTTCTCATGTTGACTATGTTCTCTGAGTTCTGCCACCCTTGAAACAGTTTGTTCTACTTTGCAATCTCCTTTCACACACCAGTAGAACACTAGACAAAGTGTTGCTTTGTTTTCTTAGGGCACTCCTTTCCACCATGGTCTTTTACTGACCCTACAGCTTCTGCTGTTGTCTGCCTTTTTTATTTTTGAGGAATTAGATGTGTTAATCATAGATGCTTTTTGCAAATTGTCCTTCAAAGTTCTTCTCTCTCTCTTTGTCTCTGTTAATACCTTTTCAGGTTTGATCAGTTAGTTTTTATTCCTTCCCTCCCCCTGTGTTACTTTGTTTAGATGTTGTAACTTGATTATTGTCTAAAACTGGAGTAAGTTACGGAAGTCTATCTTAACACTTATGCAGTTGATTTAAATAATCAGTTTCAAGTCCTTCGTGCAGTTTTGGGTACCAAAGTATACAAAGAACATCAAACAGTTAGAGAGTGTCCCAAGGAGGATAACGAAGATGGCCAAGGACCTTGACAGGAAGCTGTATGAGGAGCGACTGAGGTCACTTGGTCTGTTCAGCCTGGACGAGACTGAGAGGAGACCTCATGCAGTTACAACTTCCTTGTGAGGGGAAGAGAAGGGGCAGACGCCTAATTCTTCTCTCTGGTGACCAGTGACTGGACCTGAGGGAATGGTCTGAAGCTGTGTCAAGGGATTATAAGTTAGACATTAGGATTGGGTATCACTTACTCACCCAGAGGGTAGTTGGGCACTGGAGCAGCTCCCCAGGAAAGTGATCACAACACCAAGCCTGTTTGATTTCAAGAAGCATTTGGACAACGCTCTCAGAAACAAGGTGCGATTCTTTAGACTTTTCTGTGCAGGGTTGGGAGTTGGACTTGATGATCGTTTTGAATCCCTTCCCACTCAGGACATTCTATGATTTTATGAATTTAATTTAGTGTACTTTTCCTTATTTATGTCAGTCAAGTAAAAACAATAGTTTTCTTTTTTATTATTATGCGAATCTAGATATTTGCATGTACTGAATTTCACAGAAATTCTAACGGAATAGAAGGTAATTTCAGCCCCTCCTTCAAGTAAGTGGAAGGAGCAACGCTTGTGCTTGTTCAGATGTCTCCAGAAGTTGAAAAGATGGTCTCAACTCCGAGTGCAGAGTTGTGGGGCCGTTGAGATTCTCTTTTCAAGTGACTCCAAATACCATCATTTATGGGATTGGGTGGAGAATGCGTCATGCTTAATCGGGTCATTCTAATGCTTGGTCCCTAACAACCTGCTGAAGCTCACAGTCCGTTTGACTTGATTTTCTCAGCAGGTTCACAGCTCTCACTTTAACAGATTGTTTACATTTGTTACATCTCTGTTCTTATAACTAAGCTGTTCTCTTCTAGAGTGTTAGCTATTAAGTTCATCTGCATTGACTAACACTGCTGTCAAGCAGGCCTAAATTATGCTAATTGTCATGCACCTCAATAACAGTTCAGCTGAAATAATATATAAAGCTACTTTCATGCTTACATTCTTTGCGGTAGGATAAAGGTAGGATAATAGTTGTGATCTGTGCTATCATTTAATCTTAGCATGTTCCTGCTGGAAACCTAATGAGTGCTATTGTTTCTCACAGTCTGTATCAAAGTAGCTTGTACATCTTTAGATCTATTCTTGTGACCAGATGTAAATTCAGTACTTGGAATTATGCGTACTTTGAGGATGACTGGGGTAGCATCTTCCCAGTATCACCTTTAGCCGATGGCATAATGCATCATCGTTTCTCAGACTATAAAAGGCTTTACAGCAAAGTATTTGAATCAGATTGCCTTAATTGTTTACATAGTATGTAAGGTCCAAATACAATTCTAATTGACTGGTGCTTTTAAAAAGCCCTTAAAATGTCAGAATTACTTGAATAACATATTTCTTGTACATTGAAACAAGATGTGCAAACAATGAAGAGGGTAAGAAATGGAAATAATTGCTGTTTACATCCTTATTAGAGATAAACAGTAAGTTGCCATCGTTCTAAAGGCTTGTGAATATGGACAGTGAATTCCTGCTGCTCCTGACTATGAGTTTTCAAGATGAATCTCTTGATTTTTCAGAAGAGGAATTACTCACTAGTTGGCCTGATGCTTTCTTTTGAGCTGACTGAGTGATTCCCATGAAGTATTCTGTAATGCTCAGTATATTTAAAAAGTGTCTATTTCAAAAAGAAGCAGAAAAAACCCATTCTGTTCTTCAGGCTCAGTTTAATTTAATCAGCACTTTAAAAAAAATACATGTTTCACTGTACACAGACTGTATTATGTCAGTAATTTCTTATATATGTGTATAGATAAATGTGTATTTGCAATGATTTATATATATTAATTATGCTATATCTGATAAAGTTCGTTGGCTAAAGGATATTGATATTTGTATAAAATGACAGAATTCAGTGGAGTGAGGAAATACTTAATTTTTATGGAAATTTGTGAACCTAGAGTTTGATATTTATAGCTCACGTGGCTGATCAGGAATTTAAGTAGTTTAGTTATAAGATTACGTTAGTTTTATAATTAGAAATGATGTAATGTCTAATTATTAGTTTGTTGTGTCTTTTTGATTGTGATGCATATTGAAATCTAAGAAATAAAATAGTTTATTATTTACTCTATTACAGGTAGCTTGTATGCAGCTCATCAATGCTCTCGTTACATCTCCTGATGACTTGGATTTTAGGCTTCACATTAGAAATGAATTTATGCGCAGTGGATTGAAAGAGATCTTGCCAGTAAGCATCTTGTGATCTCTCTTTGCATTACTATTTAATTTTTTTAATTATTTGAACTGGAGAGAGGGAATGGGAGAACAAGTTCTTATAAATTATTCTCAAAGGCATTTTATTAAGTTTAGGAAAGAGCAGTCAGATATGAGAATCGGACTTAAAATAAAAATGAAAATGTGAAATGTGCTCTCTGAACTTTGTTCTGATTCCTCAGCATTTTATGACTTTGCTTAAGAACATGTGACAGACTGTTGTGCAAAACTTTTAAGCCAGCCTGAAGTCATGTTTCCCTTTTGGATATTTAAGTTAACTCAGGTGTTCTTGTAATTTTAAACTTTTAAACAACATAGACTTGTGGAATTTATTAAAAATATAAGGTTTATTTACATACGGGAATGCTAATTTTGCAAGCCTTTCTACTGTTCTTTTTTGCAGCAACTACAATGTATAAAGAATGAAGCACTAGATATTCAGCTGAAAGTGTTCAATGAGCATAAAGAAGAAGACATGATTGAATTTTCTCATCGTTTAGAAGATATTAGATTTGAACTAGAATATCCTTTTGAAGGCCAAAATTATCTTTACCTGTATCAGAAATAGTGTGGCCAGCAGGAGCAGGGCACCAATCATTCTTCTGTACTGGGCACTGGTGAGGCTGCATCTTGAATTCTGTGCTCAGTGGACCATTCACCGGCAGGAAGGGCATGGAGGTTCTGGAGCGTGTCCAGAGAAGGGCAGTGCAGGTGGTGAAGGGTCTGGAGCACAAGCCCATTGAGGAGCAGCTGAGGAAGCTGGAGTTGTTTATTCTGGAAAAGGAGGCTCAGGGTGGCCTTGTTGCTCTCAGTGGCTACCTGAAAGGAGCTTGTAGTGAGGTAGGGGTCAGTCACCTCTCCCACATAAAAAGTGACTGAATAAGAGGAAAGGGCCTCAAGATGTGCCACATGAGGTTTAGATTGGATAATAGGAGAAATTTCTTAGAGAAAGAGTTGTCAAGCCTTGGAATAGGCTGCCCAGGGAAATAGGTGGAGTTCCCATCCCTGGAGATATTTAAAAGATGTGTAGGTGTGGCATGTAGTGGCATGGCTGAATGGTGGGCTTGGCAGTGCTTGGCTAATAGTTGGACTTGATGATCTTAGAGGTCTATTCCAGCATAAATGATTCCATGATATCTTCAAGACAAACATGAACAAAATAAAGCATATAATGGATATTTTTCTGCTATAATTTCTGTTTAAAGAAGTTCAGTCAACATTTGATTGAAATATTTTGTTCTTTTTTATTTATTTCCTTAACACTTTTACTGAAGTAAATGATGTTTACAACATGGTGTGCAATACAGTTAAGGACACCAGTGCTGAAGGATATTTTCTTTCTATTCTCCAACATCTTGCACTGATAAGAAATGATCCTTTTATCCGGTATGTTTAATGCTGTGTTTAATGTTTATTACAGATTTTTAAAAATTATTCAGTCATTAATAGAATATTTCTTCCATAAATTTAATGATAGGTTTTAGTCTTTCTGTGTGGATTGCAATTTGTGAGCTCATGTTTAAAAGTATCAATTTTGTATCAATAATGCCATCTATATGTTTTTGTCTCTTCTGCTTAGTATATTATTTTATTTTTTAAATGTAGAAAACTATTCTTGTTAAGACCTGAGCCTTATTGATTGCAAATATAAGTGATCAGGAACGATACCTTAATCAGTTATAAATCATGGTAGTAGCATTATATTTTTGTAGTGTATTTGAGTTAAAGGACAAAACCAAGTATGCAAAGTAGTGCACTTTATATAGAAAAGTGTATAAATGTATATGAATGTATGCTTAATTTGGAGTAACTTTTGGGTTGGAATTGATTATTTTCAGTATACATTATATGTCAGTGTAGACATATTTGTCTCTCTTAGAAAATTCATCAGATAAATTACAGGGAAACAGTCAATAAAATTTTAAGTATTTGAAGCTGACAAATACTTTCCTTCCAAAAATCTGCTTATGTTGTCTTTGAGGAAACATTGGGGGAACAAGGTATGAACTGAACAGGGGCCATCTGTTTTCTGCACAGTGTTCTACATAACCTTGCATTTTGGGCAAGGTCTAACACAGATGTACGTTTAAAAGTTAAGGGTGCTTGCTTGCTATGGGTACATTTGTGCTAGACCTCTTCCACCTGAAAGGGTTTGAATTCACAGCTTGCCTGTTCTATGCAAGTGACCCAGCTGTCATACCCCCTGGCATTTTAGAACAAGGTGTTTTTCATACCTCGTACTGAAGAAGGGCTGCAATACACATGTACTTAAAGTCACAAAACTACTGGAATCAAGTTGAAGGAAGAACCTTCTCTTTACTGAGAAGAAGCTGGAGGTGGTCTTTCCTTCCTATATTTCCATAGGGGGTGAGATGTAGTTTTTATATTATAAGAATTATTTATCTTTAGGTCCACTGTTTTTTCAGGCTTTTTGTAAACCGTTTTGTGTAATAAACTGCCAGATGCAATTTTCCTTTGAGACTTCTGGGGTTTGTGTCTACCTTTCTATGGAAATCAGCCCAAAGCTTTTGACCTTACTCTGTTCATAGACAAGATTTTAAGTATAGGTTGATAAATAAATATACTGTAAAACAGCTCATTTCTGTCTTTAGTTCACAGTATTTCAAATTAATTGAAGAGTGTGTGTCACAGATAGTGTTACATCGAAGTGGAACAGATCCAGATTTCACGTATCGTAAGAGATTAGATATAAATTTCAGCCACTTACTAGGTAAGTACTGTGTTTGGAAAAGATTACAGCATCATACTTCCTTATATGGATTAAGAATCTTGTGTTCCCCACATATGTGTAAGTGTGCTTGTTGATTTTTTTCAAGATGTTTGTGTAGATAAAGCGAGATTAGAAGAATGTGAAGAGAGGGCTTCTGAACTTTCCAGGAAAGTAAGTAATTTTTACATTACATGATCATAAGATCCACATGGGATTATTTAATAGGTTAACAAATGGTGTAACTGAATATTGCATAGTTTTTAACTTCAAATTACTGTTAGTTCTGTGTTGAAGTGGGAATTTGGGTGTTCCTTGTGTACTAGAAAGCAAAGTGGTGTAGTTAACCTTAATTGAAAGTCTTTCTACTATTTAAGTTTTCATGTACAACTCTGCCAAAAACCAACTGAATAATTTATTTCAACAGTTATCAGTTTCTCTAACAAGATGAACAGTGAAAGAATAACAATTGACTCCTTTTTATCTGCTGACTGTATTACTGTACATCCATGGCTTTTAAGCTACTCTGTGTAATATTAACTTAAAATGCATCAACACTTTATGCTATTTCATGTAGTAAAGACCTGTAGTGGTGATACAGATGGTTCTTCCACTCAGCAGACACATGGAAGTTAGAATAGCAGATATATGGCCTTAATATTGTTATTATGTGAGTTTTAGCAAGCGCAAAAGGAAAAGTTGGAATTTAAAGAAGCGATGCAGAACTGATTGGTACCAGCAATTTTCTTTATTTTCCTTTGTTTTTCTCTTTTCTTAGTTTGAAAAAGATTTTGTACTTCATCAGGAGACTCAGGCCCTACTGCAAAAAAAAGAAGAGAGAATCAATGAACTTGAAACAGAATTACAAGCTTTTAAATTACAGGTAATAGAGAGTATAAATGAATGTATGAAGTGTTTTTGAAGGGGACTTCTTTTGCATCTTTTTTGGATTCTGATTGTACACTTGAGGGTTTTTTCAAAGAATCTTTGTTATTGATTATTATTGAATGTTAGTTTCCTTTAGTTCTGTTTTATACAAATAATTGTAATGTGACATTAATTAGCTGTGAGTTCCCAGATGATCCTTTTATGCCTGAGCTCTGTTAATTAAACTAGTTTCTTGGGTTTCATTTGGGTTTTGCTTTCAGAGTCATACATTTCCAAAGTAATTAACCACATAGGGTAATAAGTCTTATGCTTTTAGATTAGCATTCATCATTGTGATCTTTATCCCTCTACAGGAAATTGCTCATTATGCTGTTTGCTATACTGAGGCCTTGCCATGGATATCCAGCAGTGACAGAAATAACCTGTGGCTGGATAAGCACATTTCCTGATAATTTTTCAATTTTCAAGCATAAATAGATATTTTGAAATATGATAGAGAGGAATAGTGCAGATTTTTTGAGAGTAATACTTGAGTTAACTTGTAACTGCTTCAGCTCTTAAATCTATGTAAGAAAACTGTTTGACCAAGTGATTTTTCTTGTGTCTTATTTCCTGGAATAAGAAGCACAGTCTAAAAATGGCTAAAGAAAGACACCCTCAGAAAGACATTCTTACAGGGGTTTATTTTAATACTTCTGAGGGGTTTTTTAAATATTTATTGGCTTCTTTAATTTTCTTAGTGAGGAAAATTAATTTAGCTCTGCTTTGGTCTATTTAGAAATGTCATTCTAATTCATGTTTCTGATCAAAATTAACTCTTAATGTCAAAGTCAAACGTTTAACAAAAGCAATTACACAAATTGTTGCATTCTAAAAAACCAAATCTAGTAAGAGTGGCATATCATTCATTTAGAAAATATTTTTCTGTGTGTTTCTTGAAAACGTACTTAAATACTTTTTGTAAGTGAAATTGGTTTTCTTCCTGTTTTTCTGTTATTCACTAAGTATAACTTCTTTTACATGCAGAGAACATAACATATGATTATTCTCACTAATTTTCATACCATGAATTATCCTGCTGTTGTTAATGGGATACATAAAAAGTATTGTAAATGTCAAGTAATTGATTACTGCAACTTAGTACCTTTAAATCTGTCTAAAGAGGAAACTTTGGCTTCCATATGGCATCAGTTGCTACTTAGCATGTTGACTTCCGCCTCTAATGATTATTTTTCCCCTGGTCTCATTCCTTTACTTTCGTCCTGCATTTGGTATGTGTTGATGTATTTCTTTCATTTCCAGAGCCTAATTGTTCAGTGTCTACTTGGCAGTGTAAACAATGCTTATGTTCACAAATTCAAAACATTATCATGCTGTTGTGCATGTATTTATTTGTATTTATTCATATTCAGCTGTTTCCTTTTAGAAATTTTAAATCTTTTGCTTATTGTATTTCCCTTAATTTTCTATAAAGAAAAGGGACTGTTTCAGCTCATTGTTAGTTGAAAAGGTAATTAGTGCTATCGCCTGTAGATAAATATTTCTTATTTATTCTTTTGTTGTTTTTGTCAGATACTTTCTTATTTATATTTGCAGGCCTGTGGTAGAAGTTCTTCAAATAGTAGAAATAATTTTTTTAGACTTGCTGAAGTGCTAATCCTATTTTGATATATTATAGATGTCATTTCTATATGGAATAAGTAGCAGGTGTGTAAGGAAGCTCTATTTTTTGGAAGGATATTTTTTCATCATTGCTTCATGTTTTCAGTTCTGTAGAATGAGAATGCTCCTATATTGGAATTATTTATCTCTGTTTTTCAACAGAATTATTTATCTCTTCAGATTCTGTTGTTATGTACTTGGATTGTTTCTCTGTAATCTGTAGGATAAAAACAACAGAGACTAGGATGTTACTTTTTTTTAGTTTGAGCTAAACCATTTAATCTAGATCTCATGAAGATACCTAGCAGACACTTCTTAGCTCATGGTCAGTGAAATACGACAAGTGGGAAACACCATTTCAGTTTGTCATTTTTGGTGCACAACCCCAGGTCTGAATGTCCATTTTAAATATTGACACTTTGTATCATGAAATCAAAAGAGTGTTGGACTCCTTCATCATTCTTATTTGGCTGTTCTATAAAAAAAAAAATAGTATTGACTTTGCACTGGCTTTCTAGATTTAATATGTAAGCTATGATTGTTACAGCATTTTGTTGGTAAAACTCTGAAACTGAGCAAGACTATTTTCCTTAACAGTATGGCTCTGTGCTACCTGGTTTTCTGCCATCAACTCGTGGAGATGCATCTGTTGTTCCACTGGAAAGTCCAGGACCACATCAATTTCCACCCCCTCCTCCTCCACCGCTGCCGTCTAATGGAGCAATTCCATCACCGCCGCCTCCCCCTCCTCCTCCACCCCTTCTGAGTAGCTTGGGAGCTCCTCTGGGTTTTGGTGGTGCCCCTCCACCACCGCCTCTACCAGGCCTTCCTGGAATGCAGTGGTCCCCGCCTTCATGTGCTTTGCCATTTGGAATGAAGCCTAAAAAAGAATTCAAACCTGAGGTTACCATGAAAAGACTCAACTGGTCTAAGGTAGTGTTGATTAATGACAAATACTTGATGTAAAATCTGACATTGAACTTAGGGTAAATACATAGTCAGGAGTAAGACTAGCTAAGCAATTGATACATTAATTAAAATTATGTAAGACATGAATGCTTTGTCTTTAGTTTTTCCTTGTTTCCTGAAAACTGTGTTTCATTGACTCATGAGTCATATGGGCAAGTATCTGTTGACTTTATGAGATGCCTGGAAAAGTCAGTTCTGGTCTAGAATAAAACAACTTTGATAGCAGTATGCTTCCTATGCTTCCTGGGTCCTATTGTGCCTTGTTTTTTAGCAGACTCTTTACATTGGATCAGTCACTGCACTCTACTCATAGCTATTCAGTTTCCAAACAAGTGTCTTGCATCTATCTAGCCTTGGACTGGAAAGAAGCAGTGCAGGTCTTTCCATTTGTCTATAGTATAAATGTATTTACATAAATTTAATGGCTGACAAAATACTGACTCAATTTGCAGTTTTGTTGGATTTGGGTTTTTTTTTTTCCCTTCTCCATTGTGACAAGTTCAAGTAATACCAATCTACTGAGTTTGGAAACTATAATTATTTATACCAAAATAAGTCAGTAAAGAGATTTTTGCAATCAATGAAATAATAAAAGCTACATTCTGAAAAATAAGGTACTTAGTATATAGTTAAACCAGCTGTGTTCAGAGATAATTTGAAGTTTGCCCAAATTTTAAATCTAGACCAAAGCTAATTTGCTCCATTTAGATCCTGGGTGACAGAGTGTGTTGTCTGCATTGCTAGACTCAGTTTGTCTAAAACCACTTATTTTAAGGGTTATTATTTAAGGGTTATTATGAGAAATATATTAACAACTCTAAAGATGAGTTATATACTAAAAGTTCACCTGTTTTACAGAGCTCTTAAATATTAAGTGTGCTTTAGACTCTAAAGAGCGCAGTTTCTGTATAGTATCAATTAATAAAATTTTGTTTTGTCTCTTGCTTGTAGATCAGGCCTCAGGAGATGACAGAATCCTGTTTTTGGGTTAAGGCAGAAGAGGACAAGTATGAGAATGCTGACATGCTTTGCAAATTGGAACTTAGGTTTTGTTGTCAAAAAAGGGGTAAGTAGTTGTGTTTTTTTCAGCTTTTGGAGATTTAAAATTCTTGGGACTTAAATAAGTATATGAAAAAACCCCTCAGAATATAACATTAGTGTTCTTGTTTCTAAGTATGAAGAAAAAAGTCTGAAAATCCTAGACTGCTTAAAGCAGTAATATTGAACTATTTTACTTAAGCATGACAAAAATTGTGTGACCTGTAGGAAAACCCCCCTGAAAAAAAACAAACAAGAAATGCTTCTGGGTAATACAGACTTTTATTTATCATGTTTAAAAAAATATTTATAAAATTTTATCAGAATACCTTCATAAATTACTGAAATCTAATCTGGAGCCCAGAAGGCAATGTGTTTAGCCTCAGAAGGGATATGATAGTTGATGTGTATTTGATCCATGAAGACAATAGTCTTTCAGTGATTTTTTTTTTTTNNNTTTTTTTTCCTTCCTGATAGACCTGTAGGAACATAGATCTCCTTTGATATTTGCTTAGCTTCTTCAGCTTTTAAAGCATTGAGGAAACAAAGTAATTTAAAGTATTCCTGGCTTTAAAACTTTTTCCCCTTCCTTGGAAGTAAGTAATCTTTGTAGTAGTTCAGGCTGTTCTGTCCCATAGATAAAATGCCTGTTACTTCTTGACACAATCTTTTTCTCCCTCCTTTTTTTTGTATCAGAGATGTAGTATTTTAGAGCAGCCCAAGTGCTGTAATGTTTAATTTCTTTGCAAATTGAACAGGGGTTATTGTATTTTTACTTTGTTTAAAAAATTTTACTTTGATATTTTAGTTAATAAAGTGGCATGGCATTCTCAAATTTCTCCTTTTTTTTGGATATGCTTTGGTGTGTATTATCCAATTTTTTTTTACCATAATGAAGAACTTTATTCCACTCTTGTCAAAGCATGATTTTTATGCTATAGCAGTGTTTCTACTGTTTTAGCTATTATAGTTTATTACTGCTGATACTTAAAAATATTAAGAATGTTGTACAAAGATAAAAAGGCAAGAAAAGCTCACACACCATAGACATGTTTGTGTGAATCTATTAAAATAAGTCTAGAAGCTAATTATGGTACCTTTATAATGTTAGAAGAATTCCCAAGAATGTTCCCTGAATTAATAGGTTGGAAGTTTTAAAAGCCACTGGAGGAAATAGTTTCCTATGTGTAATTAAACAGTAAAATTTGGGAGACAAGATGATGTTCAGGCCAAACATACTAATGGCTCAGAAGAGGATTGTGAGTCTCCACAGACAGCAAGAACATTAGAGTTAACAAGATTAACATCCCTCAATATTTAACTGAATAGACTGAATACATTGTTTTGACAAAACCTAATAGAAGAGAGTTACTGGATCTACAGTTGGAAAGTCAGTGAAGTACACTTTTATACCAAATGCATGTGTGTGTGTGTAGCAATTTAAAGACTATGGTCTGCAGGGACAAATTTATTTCTTTTTTACAGGTGAGGCTTATTGCTTAATCTTTATTATTTTTAAGTTTTGAAATCTCTCTCATCCCACATGGGTGATATAAGTGTGCCATCATCTTAATTTTTCAAAGGAAGTGGAGACACGAAAGATTTTATTTAGAACAGCAAGTAGGTGTTTTAAAGGGCAACGTGGAACTAAATTTCATCTTTGTTCAAGTGAGTGGTTTACAGAACTTTTCATGAATGCTTAAGCATGTTAGTAGGCAGGACCAGATCTCTGGGTCTCTTGTTGACAGCATGAATTCCAGTACAGAGGACAGCAAAGCAATTGCTTTTGTTCTCATGACCATGGAGGGAAGGGATACTTCTTTGCAGCTTATACATAACTTACCAATTATAACAAAACTTACCAAAGAAATTTGAGACATACAGTTTCCTTCACAGTCTTGAGGAGATTTAACACCAGGCTCTCTAAAGTAGAATCAGCAAGCTATTCACTGCACTCAAATTGGGAAGAGTCCTTGACTATTTCTAAAGCTTTGTCTTTAAAACCAGAAAGACGAGAAATTAAAAATGATTCTGTAGCCAAATGACAGCATGCAAAGAATGAGCTGGTTTCCACTCTGCTGAAGGGTCTGCTTATGCACTCTTTTCATAAGAAGAGATGTCTAGTTGAGGAAGCGGGGATCAGAATGTTCAATGATGCTTTAAGTGAATTTTATTCTGATTAAGTAAAATCAGATTGAGGTACTCAAATATTCAGTTGGTGCATTTTGCCAGCTAATATGCCAGAAGTGTATCAGTGTTAATCTAGAAAAGGAAGTCTTACGTCCACGTAAATAATCCACTGAGCAATTTTTGTTAGAAAAAGGAATGCAGAACAGTATAGAATAGATTTGAAGATTCAGCAGATGTTTGTATAGGAGTTACAAATGATTTTGATTCTGAAGGGACATTGAAGCAATTGAAAAACTGAAGATGTTATGGAGGTATGAAAGAAATATTACTGCAAGAATGAAAAAGTAAAAGAGGGCCTAGCTTCAGACTGTAGGAAGCCTTTGTTGAGGAGACATTTCAGAGACATGAAATGTGTGCCTGTTTCTTTTTGCCTTGTTGTGCACCTCCAAGAATTCTGGTTCCCTCTTATTTCCAGCCTTCTGTCAGATTGTTTGAGACAACAGTAAGTGTTCCCTTGTCTTTTATTATCCTTCTCAAGACTGACAACTCTTTCAACTTTTCTGTCTGCATTATTATGTTTCAGCCCTCTAATCATCTTGATGATTTTCTGTTGTACTCATGCCAAAAAACCTATGGTTTTCTTTAAGTGGGGAAGCCCATACAAAGAACTCCAGATATGTCTCCCTCAGAGGGGAGAAGTATCTCCCTGGGAGGGGGAGTAGAGGGAAATAACCACTTCTTTCACTTGCTGCTGCCAGCAGTCTTGCTACTTTACTGGAGGAAACATTTTCACTGTGCTGCTTGGTGATGGTGATAATCGAAAGCCCACATAGACTGTGGGTGATATATAGGGTGTTTTCTCTTCTTTTGCATGTTATAAAGCTGGTTTTGTCACTTTTCAAAAGTTGAATCATTTTGCGAAAGCAATGTGTTTTATAAAAATTAAACCTTGAGATGACCACTGAGAAATATCAAAGCATCAGTTGTTGATGATATTCGTGTAGCAACTTTCTGAAGATCAAATGTGATTTTTTTTTTTTCATTGACTTTGAATTTAATCAAGGACGTAATGGCTAATCAATTCCTTTGTCATAAAAGCCTGAGTGAGAGGGCTCCGTGTGTGTCAGTGCATGAGTGCGTGCTTTGCGTCATTGTTCTTGTCTGTGTTGTGGTGATATCCTGACAGGTACAGCAAACCAATAACCTGTGGAATGTTACTGGATTGTCATCATGGTTACCCGTGTCGTGGGTTTGTTTGGGCCATTTGGTTTTGGTTGTGAGTTGGTTACTTAAATGGAGTTGGTTTTGTGTACCTCTGACAGCTCCATGACTACTCACTGGCTGAGGGGAAAGAAATGTATTTGACAAGTTCTGAAAATAAGGTGGTGAGTGTGAATGGTTTGCATGAATGGTCTTTGGTTATCTGATACATTTTGAAGGAAAAAAGAGGGCTTGGTATGAAGGGTAGTTAGAAGAGACGTAAAAGAGAAAGAAATAGAAAGAAATATCAGGAGTTTAAGAATTACCAGGATTATCCTCATGATCTCATACCAGTGAAGCAAATCTGTTTAAAGCCTTTCTGGCAACAATGGTATCAAAGGAATCTCTTCCTATAATTTTTGAAAAACATTTAATTGAATATATGACTTGATTGATATGTGAAATACTAAATAGCAGAGCTGGAGCAAACCTTACATGTACTTTTGTATTATCTTAATCCTAAGAGATAAGATGAACAAACACAAATGCTCATTATTGAATGACAACTGCTTTGTAATGCACTGGAATCCTGATGGAAGAATAATCACTGATCTGTGATGCTAACATGCTGCTAACTTTGCTGGAATTATTAGACGTACAGGCAGAGGAGTGACACTGCATAAAAGACAGCATGAGCTGTAAAATCATGGAAATCTTGTGGGGTAGAAGAAACCTGTGCAAAATCATGTGAATGGAAATTTCTTCTAATAATATTATATTGTATTATTAGCTCTTGGATGACATGGTGTATATGATGATAAAATGTTAAGATTAGAGAAGCTGAAAATTTTGTGATAATAAAGTGGGAAATTTAACTATATCCAAGACTTGAGTAAACTTTGTATTGTAATACAGAAAAATTGCCAGCAGTTAAAGCTGCAGGGTGAAAAAACTGCATGTCTTGATAGGAAAGTCCAAGATAGTATCGCAAGAAAAAGGTTAGTATTAAAAATGTGAAAGTGTGAAGATGATAGGAAAACTAATCAAATGTATCTAGATAAATGTAAACAGGATGTTCTTCACATACTTGTTTTGAATCTTGAATTTCTTGCAAAAGATCTTTCAGCCAATTTTGAAACGTGTATTTAATTTTTTGAAAATGAAGTTAGCTAAGGGATTGGTGGGACCACTTGGAGACAACAGAAAGTTCAGCAGATTCAAAGAACATTAGAAAAAATCAGGGAAAAATGGTTTAAAAGAAATAGGAAATGTTGCACTTGTAGGAAGGAACTTTCTCTTCTGCACAGTGAGGAGAATGGATTATAAGAAGTGGTAAGGCTGGCATAATGTCTTTCCTAGGAGTATCTCTTACTGCAGTTCTTGTTTTTTTTAATCATTGATATGAGTGCCAGGTTGCTTGGAGTAGCTTCAAACTATGTTTAAGATTTATAATACTGAAATAAGGTAAAATTTAATATGCAAAGTCTTGGTTTGTGGAGATACTTTGAAGAATACTGGAGTGGAGAAGATTATAGCACTAAGTTGCTGAAGTCTATGAGTGTAATTAACATAGTGAGACTGTAGTGGTTAGGCATAATGTGGGATATGTGTTCAGGGTGACAAGAGAGAACTAACTACATATGGCTTACAGTAATCCTTTGGGTGCTTGAGGTGGTTTGCCAAGGTGATTCCAAGACTTAGGAGGTTGTATAGCATAAACAAGAAACCAACCTCTTAGAAAAAAGAAATCTTGAAGCATTTCAATCCAGAATGACAGTTTGGGCATCTCATGTATGCAAAATATAAGAAAACTAGTAGTTTCATGAAATACATGCTTTATATTTAATGTGCTGTATTTATAAATATCCTACCACTAAGTTGATTTGACTTGATCCAAAGACTCTTACCTTTAAAGTGTTACAGTCTATATGAGGATTAGAAATTGCACATCAAACATACAAGAAATCACTTGTAAATTCTTCATTATTTTTAGCAATATGCAGGTAACTGCAGCTAATGGGAAATGGCATGAAGAAATTAGAAATGTTCTCTTCTTTCTTTTATAGATATCAAAGGGAACTGATCTAGTAAACTCGAGAGAGAAAGATTGCATGATCTTTCTCTTTTTTTTTTTTATCAACTAGGACAGATTTTCATCCTAATCTTATTGGAAATGGCAGTGTCTGATCCCATCACACCAGAGCTCCTGCCAGACTTGATTATTCAGGAATAAAGCACTTCTGTGGGAGTACTATCTCTGTTGGCACTTGTCTTGAAAAGGTCAATATAGTTCTCTTTATTTTTTTTCCCTCCTCTGTATCTTCTGTAAGAAAAATCAAGACCTAAGGTGCTATAGTGCCAACTGAGTCTCAAATATTCTAAATCAGAAAAAAGAGTAAATGCTAGCAAGAAGATCAAATTAGCAATATAAATCAGTTTAGTGCTGTATTTAACACGCCACAGCCTACCTTGCATAAGCAAGAGAACATGCCATCATCGATCTGAAAGATTAGGTGGAACCCACTATCGTCATATTTTCCTCCTCTAGAGAGGATTTATCAGAGGTAGCTCCAAACTGTACTTTTTGTAGTCTCATTGTTACAAACTTGTAAGACTGCCAGCAATATACTTTAGTAACTTCTGCTATAATGGAGCACTGAGTAAGCAGAGTCACCTTTTAATACGACTGTGTACAAGTAGAAGTAAAGCCTGCTGTGCATTTGTTTGGCTGCCTTTCGATATTGTTTCCTGCCTTCCTGAAAGCAAAATTATTCAAAAAGATTTGTACATATAAAATGAAATAAGGAAAAAAGGTTTCTTTCTGAAGAAGGCAGGAGTTAGTTACGAGCATTTGCAAGGAACAGCAACCAAAGCATTGAAATGTTAATGGTATCTTGCAACTTGAGTGTATCATCTTCACATGGAGGGAGTGGATGGTATATTTAGTGTTGCTTTGGTAAGTAACTATATTAGTTGTTTCTGTTCTTAGCAAATAGAGTGATATCTGCTCTTATCCTTTTAAAATATTTGTATCAAATGATATTTTTTATGTAGAGATTGATGTATAAAAATCAGTGAATGAATATTTTTCTGTGGTGCATTGAGCTTGGCTGGCTGCCAGGTGCCCACTCAACTGCTCTCTGATAAAATGAAAAAGCTTGAATTAAAAACAGGGAGATCACTGACGAATTACTGTCACAGCAAAACAGACCCAAGTTAGGGAAAATTAATACAACTTTTATTTATTTTATCTGATGTGCTGTCATGGAAAGGAGCAGCGTTCAGTTGTTCAGACTGTTAAATGTATTTAAAGAAGTGGGATGTGAATAACTCCTGAAACCTGAATTTGATATTCAGATAACTCCATGAATGTGTGGCAAACAAAAAACAGAAAACCTGAAAAAGAAAATTAGCTTGGCAGTGGTTAAATAGCCTGACAATAGCATTTGTTTTTTAGTTTCATTATTTTTGAAGCTAAAATTGTGACATGTTTTCCACATTAATCTCCTTCTTTGACAATTTCTTAGGATGAATTCTTCTTTGAATTAATTAATTATTGAATGACTGTGTCATCAGTGCCCTAATCTAATTATGTCAGAATCATGAGTAACATCAGATCATTCTTCTGGTAGGACTGTAGAAAAGAGTCAGTGTGTCAGCAGATGTTGTAAATAGGATTAGAAAAACTTTTATTAGATAAGGTACTTTGATTTGTATTTTCAGTTAGGAAATACTTTGTCAGTGAAAAGATACGATTGAAGAGTTTGTTACAGCATTTGTAAACGTCTACCTAAGCATAGTATTAACTATACCTTAATTTTAACTTATTTTGCCTTTTTTTTTTCCTTTTTGACAGAATTGTAGTATGTGTGTTGTTAAATGACTGTTTCTTACCTTCTACACACAGACTATTATTTCCTGTCAGCTTCAAACCAGATTGTGTGCTTGTCTTCTCTCCTCAGTGAAGTGCCTGGATAGAGTAGTTCCTTTGGTGTTCACCTTTACCTTTTTCTTTCAAAGAGTTGATTCTTTTTTTTTTAATAGTTGATTTTTACACAAAATACAGTATCAGTCTGAAAATACTTGATGAAAATATGACAGTATATTCAGGGCAACAAAATCACTCCCATTTCCCAACATTGTGGTAGGAAAAGCCTTTGAAGGCGTCATGTTTTAGAAACAATGAAGGTGTTCCTTTATTGATTTCTACTAGAAAATGTTTCCATGGTGTGAATGAGTAAGATCTTAGATAGATAGATATTATTTTCATGTATCCAGAGACCAAAAAACGTCTACTCTAGTTCATAAAGCCTAAATTATAAATACCAACACAATAGAAAAGCAGGTTTGAAACTTACAATGTAAGTGAAGGAAAGTCATCACAGTACCTCTGCTCAGTCTAGTAATTTTGTTTAGTTAATGGAAAATAGTCACTTTAAGAACTTATATGTAATTGTCACTATCCTGGTGAGGATTCTGCATGAATTAATGTGCTACTGTTTGTATCACACAGGAGGTATAAAACTCTATACACCTGGTACAAACTTATTTTCATGGGTTTTTACCTCCTATTTAGTTTTGCTACATGTTTATGCACTAAGTGCTTTTGATTAATTTCTAATCTAATTTTGCAAGCATTTATATCTGACTAAAGGTAACACTATATTTGAGTAATAAAATCTTCATTACAGTGCTGCTTTTATTATAGCCTTTTTTCATTGTGAACTGAGAAAAATAATTTACATGCAAGAAATGTTTAACAAACCTTATTTGGCAAACCTTCAAAGTCACTGTTAATGAAAATTATTAGCATTTAACTTTCCATGAGCACTAGTTTTTGTCCTTTAGAAAATCTATCATTTAATTTTTCAATGAATGGCTTGTTTCAGAGGAAATTCATTTCAAGGACAATTCACTTTGAAAAGCAAAAAAAAAAAAAATCATGGAGATTATGTGTTAATGGAGCAATGATGTCCAATTAGGCAGCTGTTGGACAGTACTTGGGTACTGGTATGCCACTCAGACTTGAGCAGTATTATATTTGGCTGAGCTTTTGGTTCTGTTTGCATTTGATCTGATTCAGCTGGAACAATACTTTAAGTTATTCATATGTAAAAGGTGGCCATAGACATTTTCTTTCCTTACCCACTAACGTTATATACTCTTCATTATCTACTAAAGTTGTGTAAATGAAACCTGGCCTTATCTAATACATAATTAATTTTCTTAATTAAAGTGCAATCTTAATTAAAAAAGACAGTAAGTTGAGTATTTTATATGAACTTTTGTGAAACAGGCTACTATTGCGGGCTGCTGTTTTCTGCATGATCTCAACATGATAAATTTCTCATACTATTTCCTCATTTAAAATAGATTTTTCTAGTCTCTAAATATCTTGCCATGATAGTTTGCTGACAGATATTTTAACGTGGCTCTTTCACTATATTTTATGAGAAAAACATCACCATGAAGCACTTTTGTAAATGTCCTGTAGATTATGTATGCCCCATTAAGAGCAATCAGGTTCTGAAGATTATGTAAGAGTTGAGAAAATTTATTTGATCTGAAATCGTAGGATTTTTTGATGGTTAAATCAGAGCTTTAACAAAATATTCTTTTACATAGGATAGAATCTAGTTCCACATTCTGAAAACTTTCCTAATAGATCAGGATGTGTTTGCATTGTTGTAGTTGTTGGCTGGCACAATAGTTAAATATTTACAGTGAAATAGTTGTGTTTTCAGGTGCATTCTTCTTCTGGATCGGTTTGTTGCTTTCAATGTCATTTAAATTTAAGAGAATGAAGGCATGGGAGAGCATATCCCATAGCTTTTAGCAACTTTGTATTTGTGTTTTATGGCTTTGCTGCTCCACTCTTCCTATTTTTCCAAATTAGTGGAACTCTACTTTTTAACTCACAAGATAGTTCTTATACAACTTCACCTCTAACATCACTTGAGTAATGAAACTTAGAAATTTCATCTGCTGTATTACTCACCTTAACAATTGTAAAGATTAAATGTTTCTTGCTGTGCAATCTGACTTGTCCTTTAATATAGAAATGCCTTTTTCTGAAATTATAAATGCATATGTATTGCTGGCAAGGGTAACAAACTAGAAGGAGCCTGCTTAGGGTGACTCTTTATCTTTGCAGTTCCTAGACTGTGTGGTATAATGTCTTGTGGCACTTAAAATTTGGCTGCAAGGTACTTGATATATGTGAAACAGAATGGTTTTTGTTGCTGGCATTTCAGTGTAAGATCTTGAGAAATAGTGGGTCATCTATTTGAAGCAGTGGGAAGATAGAAAAAGCAAATTGGTATTCAGCAAGATTGTTTGAATAAAAACTGCTGCCAAAGCTGACAAAATGGAAGGTAGCTATAGCTGGAATGCATGAAGAGAAACTGGGATGCAAGGCATGGTTGCACATTGCAGGAAAAATCTTGGCACGTGTAGTTCAGCAGACCTATAATGTTGCTGTGAGAAGAAACAAAGGTGGATAGATGTCTCTAAAACCAAAACAGGTTAGATCATCATAACTGCAAAAAGCCCCAAGAGAAAGTTTATTTTCAGTACTAACCTAGTAGCATGAACTGAATTGGTGCTTTAATGCTCTGTAGAAGAGAAGCAGTAGTGATAAATGGACTTGTTCAAACTTTTAAAAAGGGGAAGATAGGAATCCATTTGCTGCTAGCAGTTGACTCTCAGAATGTACCTGGGCTTCTTCCTTATTCAGCAGAATAAGGAAGAGGTAATGATCAAGTGGGGACAAATGGCGAGGTATGCTGTGCTGTGCAGATGCATGCTTTACAATAAATAGAATCTCAACCACTTAAACAAAAATAGGTTTTTGAGAAGAGAATACTCATGTGCACTGGAAGTAGACAGTTCTTATCTCCAGGTTTCTGTCGCTGAGAACCTGGGAGTACAGACTGAAACTCAAAGCATGAAGCATATTTGGGACTAAATAAAAGCCTTCCTGAAACTACAGTGGCAAAAATAAGTCAGTATGAAAAGAGTAAGAGAAATTGAGGACAAAGCATTCCTTATGTCAAGGAGCTAAAGTGCCTTTGATTTGTCAAGAAAATACTGTGATTAATTTTGCTCAAATTAATGTTTGCCTTTAGGATGAAAAGTAAACTGTGATGTGCTTAACTTTCTTAAAAATAATAACAAAAATTGTTAATTTGTACCACTCCTGGTGGTTGTTCTGGACTGTCTGTATAGCTCTTGGTATTTAAGACACTCCAGTGTCTGAAGCTAAGGCCTATTCTTTGATCACCAGCTGGAGTTTTCTGTTTACTCAGGGTAATATTTTTATTGTCTGGAGAAGGGAAGGGGGGGAAGGAGGTAATATAGATTTAATCAAATTAAAATTCTGGTGCAGGAACCACATTTACATATAATGATATTCAGGTCAAATAGAATGAATACGTTGTTACTGTTTACTAATAGAACTACTGAATAGCTTTTATGGATCTAAGATTAGACTAATTCCTCAAATGTCCGCAAGGTCTAGTGACTAGGTAGTCAACTGTTATGCATACATGAATATAACAGGAAGAGAGGGATAAAATCCTATTCTACAACATTTAGAGATGTTAGCTAAACAATATGGAAAAGACTCCAACTGGTGCAAACCAGATTTGTTTTTCCCTTTTTGTCTTTTTCCAGCATTAAAAAAATTGTGGCTAATACAAAGATGTGTGACCAGATAGTAAAGAAATATTACTATTATTGTTCTCATATGATAAATTTTATGTTTTTCATTAAAGATATGTGAAATAACCAAATCTACATACTTGATTAATTATGCAGAATCTCTGTAATAGAAAGTACATCATCTTCAGTCTCACAGAATCATAGCACAGACTTTGAGGAGTAGGAATTCAACTATGTATTTTATTATACAAATTTTGTTTGCCTGAATTGCTGGAGGAATGAGAAGCTTTCTGGACAGAGGTTTAAATGCATCCTAATCAGGAAGTCTTTTAATATTTAGCCTAAAACTATATTCACATTGTATTTGTCTGATATGCCAACTTAGGTAGATACGTTAGATTATCAAATATCTATTTTTAATGCAGAAATACATACCGGTTTGAACATAAGATAATATGATAAGATAATACACTTATTTTTTATAGTGTGATGTGGTATTATGTTCTCTAGAATACAAAGACAAGAATTCACTTGCAATTCCAGCATTTCTGTTGTTTAGTTCCTGCTAAATAGTGTGTCAGAACAGCATTTCAGTGAGAATGAATACTGCAGATCTCTCCTGCTTGCTTTTAATAAAATATTCTAAAATGGTGAATATTCTTAAAGCTTGCTTGCAATGGATGCTTTCTCAGTTTGAATCTTTCTTTGTTTACGATTGGCTCATCACTTGATTCCTTAATGTACCACAAGAGTGTCTCATAGTACAGTAAATGATCTGTATTACTGAATAGCTATTAGAGGTTTGGTGAAAGAAGAGAGGAAACTCTAAGAAATAGAAAAGTTGGAAGTAATGTCAGTGGTACATCTGTAAGAATGCAGAAGAGATGTAATTGGAAGATGCATAGCCATGCTTTTAACTAGAAGACTCTTTTGCACTTTCTGGAAAAGTGAAGTCAGTGTTATTTCCTGCAAGATTTATTTTCAGTGAAATAGTAATTGTTGTCTTGTAACCTAGAACCAAATTACCTCACTGATTCCTGTTTGTGTCAGTTTTTTGTATTTCTCTTTCATACTAGAGAGAGCTTTTAACAGAATCTTTTAATTTAAAGAAAATTGTAGCATTTTCTTTGCTATTTATATGGAACAGTACACTGAATATTAAATCTTTGAGTATATTTAAATATTACTAAGCACTTAGGCTCTGAATTAATGGAAAAGGTTCTTTTGTGGATTATAAATCATGTACCTAAATTACTAAATTTACTTCACTCTTTGTATTTTTTTTTTTAAAGAGTAGTGATTAAAAGCTTTTAATGTGCAATTTGTGAGAAACTGTTCTAAGATTAGAACACCAATGTGTTCTTGGAAAATTGTGCTGCAGATTACCATATAGTGTTTAGTTATACACTCCAATTCTGAGGAAAAGGTTAAGGTGATTTACACATCTTTGGTGTGCGTGCTATTTACTTTCCTACAGAAGCTGGAACTATTTGTCTCTCTTTTTTGTCTTTTTTGCATGCGTTATAGCAAAAGAAATGGGTTATATTTCTGATTTGAAATAAATCCTCATCATAGCCTGTTTCAGAGTTGAGAACTACATAACTCTACATTTTACTGCACATCTCATGTTACTGACTACAAGTAAATAAAATGTGCCTTTTTGTAGAGTTTACAGGGCTCTAACTGTTAAGTGCAATCACAAAAAATACATTCTAAAATATGAGGAAGCTTATGCAAAGGGAAAGTACAGTGTAAATGCAAACATGAAAAACAATGAAGTTTCTTGGAAGTATTTTTGCCAGGTAGTATTATATTGCTGGATACAAGTGAAGATAAGCAGTAGCTGGGCAAAGCACATCAATGTAATATTTTGTATAGATTATAAAGTTTCTTAATGTAGATTTCTGGAAAGTGATAGGAGGAAGTAATGACTGTTTCCACAAAATCAGCTTGTAGATGTTTGACAACACTGCTCGGTTAAACTTCCTTTGAGAATGAAATACATGCTTTTGTTTCAATATCTTAGTTCTGGCACTGCAGTATAGCAGACTTGAAATAATCAGGCAAGTTGTACTGGTTTTGGTATACAACCAATATTTCAAACTTATTTATTCAGAGAAAAAAATATTTAAACTGCTTGCATCTTTCAAAAAGTTCGATAGGTGCATCACTATCAGAAGCAGCGCTGAGAACGCTGTATGTTACTTTCCTCTTTTATTTTATTATTTTTAAAATCTAGAAAGAATAGATGTCGTTATTTACTGTAATTAACCAGATCAACCTAAAACCCTCTTTCTGTTTTATGTTCAGATATGCATTGATAAGTGTATTGATATGAATCAATCATGGAAGTTCTAATGGCTCCTTATAGATTGCTATTGAAAATTATTGGTTTATGGTATTTATAAGTTTTTAACAATAAGAAGCTATGACTTATTTAGTAAGCATTATATGTGAGAGTCCTTGTATCCCTAAGGAAAGAAAATAATCTGGTACCTAAATAATCTCTCTGGAGGTATGTGATGCTATTTCCTTGTACAATAGATACCTTCATGAGTATGAATAGAGCAATTTTACCTGTTACAGTTTCTGATAAATTGACTTGTGGCTACGTTTCCCAGATGTTCCTTTCCTTCTTGTTTGGCTTTGGGAGTATTTTTCTCTTTCAATACTTTTTCCAAGAGAAGCAGGACTTTAATCAACAGTATATAAAATCATAAAATTAAATAAATGATCATTGCCTCATTTTGTATGTTTTTCTCAGTACTTTCTACTAGATTTTTTCTGTATCAGACCTGTCCAAAATCAATAGTTAAAATGGGCACTCTTCTGAACAGACTTGAATAATTGTCTTATTACAGGGTATATTAAAGCATATAATCTAAATAAAGGTATGCTCCATTTACCTTTATTTGCAGTCTCATTATGGCTTGAGACTATGAGAGTTTGGTGTTTAGTATGATGAACATGCAGATTCTTAGCAATGTAAGTCACGAGTTTAGAGGGAATACCCTGTAACTCTGTAATCTTTTGCTTGACATACAATGAGTTGGAACTTCTAAAACCTCATTTACTATTCCTAATATCTTACTTTAACCACTCTTAATGTCCTGGGAGACCCTTAAATGTGTCTAAAGTGATCTTACAATTTGATGTAGAGTGTTAACTAAAAACTTCTACTTAAAGAATATGTTGTTAAATCCAGTTATATCCAGTTTGAGTGTATGAGGTCAGTCAGATCTCTTGGCCTATAGAAGACTCATAGAAATAACTATGGATTCTTGGCTCTTAAACGTCCTCCCCCCACCCCAAGAAAAAGAAAATAAAACACACCCCTCCATATGTATGACCTGCCTTTCCTTGCCCTTCAAAACACTCAATCTCTTTCACTAGTTAATTTTCCTACTTTTTTTAAGACATACTTTGGAAGTAAGTTGAAATTGTTCATCATACTTTTTAGCAAAAATTATTACAGAAATACTTAAGATTAATATCTGATGTTTATGAGCTGAAGCCAGCATTAATTGTATCAGCTGGCATTTAAATTTAAAACCATTTTGTTATTTAAATATTTTTAGTAATATTAACGTGCCAGGAAGAGTGTGGATGTCAAGGTGGGAAATGAGGTTTGGGTGACTGAATTCTCTCCTTATCTGTTTCTGCAGAGGTTCAGCATACTTTTCAGTATGAGTGGCCCCTTGAATTTAAAGAACATCTTATAAACTATTTGTTAGTTTTTCATCTGAAGTCCTCAGGCTGTTATCAGGAAGGTACTTTTGATATGCATTGTATGACTGAAAGCCTAGTATTCACGATAGTTAAAAACTTCCTACTGCAAAATATGTAAGGCTAATTATCTAGTTTATTGAGGAATTGCCATACAGACTTATGCAAGGTAGCTCTTTATTCATAATTAACTTTTTTTCCTACACAATGTGGACTATGTTGTTTGTATTCACCTATTAACAAGTTAATGCTGTTGATAATACCTGGATTTATTTATTAAATATGGCAAGTCTAGCCACATGGAGATTTTGTGTGACCTTGATTGGTACTGGCTTTAGTTAGAGAGCTCTGTAACTTGTTTATCATGCAAGTACTCCATTGTGCCCTGGAGATTTGGTGTTCAGTACAATTTTTTTATTACACTGGATTTATTAAAAATGGATTAATTTGTTACTTGCTAGTTTCTTGGTAGTTTGAAAGATATATTAATGCTGCTTTCAGTAAGTAAATAATCTGGTTCATTCAGATTTTTCTCAGAAGCTATTTTGACATATTTTTATCAAGTGGGATGGTCCCTTGTGCAACTGAGAGGTACGTATATATTAAGCTTCAAATGCCAGGTTGAGTTCCTTCACAGAGACTTTTCTCAGAAATCTGTACATGCATGCAGTTAGAGTCTGTGTTTCAGAGAGAAAAGATATTCTCCTATTTCTTGGATATTCAAGACTAAATCTATAAGATACTCATAGTACAATAGCTGTGTGTTTTGTGCATCCACACTCTCTCCAGTGTATGTGGCATCTGTTTCCACAGTTCTAAGTAGTGTAGCTTAATTAAGGTGTGATGTAGCTTTCTTGTAGGGAGGCAGATATGTGAGATATGGACAAGCCAAACATTCTTATAACTAACTTCTATTGTTCATCACCATTTCCTTAATTCTTGTTCATTTTAAACCTCAGTCTCTTACTATGAGGAGTTTGCATATACTTGTGAGAATAGGTAGATCAGAATTATAGCTGTTGCTGTTACTATTGCTATTTGATCTGAAACTAATGTTTAAAGATGATAGTTCAGTTGCTTAAGTATAAGATGATAAATTTTCGGAGTTTTAGCATGTATAAATCTGCTTGATGGTTTAATGGCTGAGATAATTCAAATTAAATAAACACTTCTGCCACCTTAGATCTCAAATGGTTTAAATTAAATCACTCACTATTGAGTAATGACTGCCATATCAATGTGATATGATTTTTTAAAAAATTATGTAAGCAGTCTTTCTGTAATTAACAAGATTACTCGTCTAACAAAAACTTAATAATGATCAAGAATTATAGTTTGTACTGTTACTTTCTAGTAGAAATAGTAATGGTCTGTTAAATGTCTGGCTCTGCACTGCTTTAGATTTCTCAGTAGGTTTTCATTGTATGTTTTTGTCTTTGTGTTTCTTTAATTTTATATGTATTATGCGAAATCAGTGTAACGTCTTATGTTATATTCTTGCACCACATCTTTTTGTTATGTATCCAAATACTTTAAAAAAACTATTTATACATGTCTTTTTGACTTTATGCTTCTTCCTGTCTTCACCATAGCAACTATATACTTGAATCTTTTTTCAGCCTCTATTATGTCTTATATTACTTTGACCTTTCTATATGTAAAAAAGATTCCAAACTTTACTCATTTTACATTCATACTAAAACCAGATCTTAACATCATCTTAGATAACTTAATAATTTGTGCTTCTCTGTAAACCTTGCAACATCTGCTTTTTTTGATAAGTAGATATACATACTATGGTTTTAGAGATTGAGAAGCAAAGAATCTTTTTTATGTTTCGTTCTTTTTGTGTTGCACTTTGGAGCTGTGATTTTTTAAATATTTGTTTTAAAATATGATTTTTAGTATGTGTTGAAAATAATGGCTGTGCAGCTTTAAGTACAGATTTTTTTCCCAGTCTGCAACAGTAGCAGTTTTTTAAAATGTATTTTCTATAATAGTTAACTTGTGGATTTAAATGTACCCACAGAGATTTACAAGAATACTACCTTTATAGTTTCTAAAGAAAAAATGTCACCCTATACCAAAGTATTCATTTTTCTTGGAAAATACTTTTATCACAATTGGTTTCAAAATAAAATCATAAGGTAATATTTTGTAAACTTCTTTAATACATAAAGAAGAATTTTTTTTTTTCTATCAACATTCAGATAAAATACAGGTCATAGTTTAGAAATAAGTTTCTATATATGTACAGTATTTTAGTGTAAATATAAACAACAGTATCATTGCATATTTATTGACAAAATCAAAGTGATATCTCTGAGTGCCATGTATAGTCAGTCTAGATCTATGTGTTGATTTGAAGTGGACACACAAAAAAGAACATTTGAAAAGTTGAACAGCTCTGTTATTGTTTTTTGATTTGCAGCTTATGTGGTTGCATTTTTTCTCAGAAAGTAAATGCAAGAGGGCAGCTCTGGATCATTTTTGCTGTGAGATAGCTTTAGTAAGCAGAATTACTGTTCAGCGTCTCAGTGTGTGTTACTGAAAACCTGGATGATAGTAAGGCAAATTCTACCTGTCAAGTGCATGTCCCAGCCACTTAATAATGAATCAATTATGTTGGTACTGCTGATCAAAACCAACCAAAATATCAACATTATAGAGCAAGAGTAAGCTCGTCTATTTCTAATCTCAATGTCATGTTTTTTGCAAGTGGATAGTGTAGAGAAACATGACTGTTTGGTTTTAGATGGTGCTGAATAGGGTTAATTTGGAGCATTGCAATAGCAAACTCAGTATTTGGGGACCTAACTTTTGAAACATTAGGCCCTGTTTTTTACTTATTTGGTTTATTATTTCAAATATTTGAAGCAGTATGGAGAGAAGTACAGCTAAAAGGAAGTGGAAAGCTTTGAAAGAAGAATTTTGCATTTCTTCATTATCTAATAAAGTATCTAATACAGTCCTGGTTATATACTGTGTTAGTGTGAACAGTTTTAAAGCAGTCATGAAAAATTGAAGGCTGTACCTTAAAGTGGAAAACTGCTGTATAATCTCCCTTCTTCCTCTTATAGAGCAATGTAAATACAACCACATTTTTCTTCAGGTTGACTGGGTAAAAGGCATTTTGGGTTCAGCTGCTGAGGAATTTCAAAAGACAACGGCTTCCTATTTTCTTTCTGAGAAACAAAGGCTTAATTTTTTAGGGTGGATAAAAAGATGCAAGTTGGAATTACTGTCCTGATTTTGAGTATTGATCAAACCAGTTCTTCTTAAACCCTCCACCTCAATTATAAAATTTGACATTATGAATATTTTGTTATGACACAGTTTCTCTTTTTCTGTTCTTAGCCTGAATTTAAAATCACTAAACCAAGTTTCCTAACATGTTATAAAAAAGGAAAAGAAAAAGAAAACCTTTACTTCAGAAGTTCATGAACTAAAAACTATGAGCATCTTCATCCTGCGTAATGAAGGCAGATCATTGTAGTTGGCTATGGACAGAGTTCAGACAACTTCCTTTCCTGGGAGTGTTCAGTGTTTGTACCTCTGATAGGGGAAAAGAGGGAGAGAAGGGCAGGAGCATATCTGACAAAGAACCTTCAGTGGTGACTGCATAATGTTTAGAAATCTTGATTCCTGAAGGCAGAAACCAGAAAGTGCTCCATATGAATATATGGTGTTTTCCCATTCTTGTAGTTCATTTTGGGTAACATTAAGCTGCTGTATTCATGCCACCATGACACTTGTTTTTGTTTTTGCATGTGCAGAAGTTGTTTTTTTTCTTTGCAGAAAGGTTTATGCATCCAGAATACACAGATACCATATATATTTTTTCTTGGCAGTGTTTTTTCTTCTGCTGTAGTTTTTTGGATGAAATTCCCTTCCCAAAGTTTATCCATCTGAAATTGTGGTGGGTATGTGTCTTTGCAACTTTGGGCAACAATGGAGCCCTAAGAAAGAAAATAACTCAAATGGGTAAATAGATTTGCATCTACCTTCTCTTTTTCCATAAAGTGCTTCCATAAAGCATTCTTAGTTTTGTCCTGTTCACAATCCCATTTTCCAGAGTAAGTATGGGAAGTCCAAGAGCTTTTTGAACTTACTCTTTCCAGAGTAATCATTAAAAGTGTGAGAACTCTAGACAAACAATGCTTAAGTAGATAGTAAAATGTTTATAAAGGATAATTTTGGGAAACTACCATCACCTGCCCACTGGCCCTCCAAAAAAAAAAAAAAAGCCACAGGAGAAGCACAACCAACAGCTTTCTCTCCATTCTTGCCTTACATTGGTCTAGTTAAACCAAAACAAAACATCATGTTTGTAGCCCGTCTGTCGTGTGTCAAATTCTGAGTCAAAGCGTGTTAAATTCTGTTCTGTATTGTAGAGGCCCCAAAAGATTTCATTTGCAGATGCATCAGGTGTTGTTACAAGGGAAATGGTTGTGATTTAGAATGAATAAGCACTGGTTGCAATACAGAGAGAGCTGTATGGTAATAGTGTGGTTGCTGGTTGCTTGAAGTGCATTTATGATTTTACCAGCTACTCTCTTGCTGATATCTCTAAGCATCATACTTCTTTTAAAAGAGTGATATTTATTCTGTTAAACACCGGGATGCTGTTCCAGGTAATGATTGGTGTGTGAGCAGAGCACAGTATAAATGCCTGGATACACAGCTGTTAGAGAGATTCCTTGTCGGTGTTTGGAATTCACCGAGGCATGTTATCCACGTGTACAGATGTAACTTTTTCCGGTTTGAATATCAGAGGTTGAAAGTGAAGTTCATGCGCCACATTTGTATGGGAACATCCCCAGCTTTGGGGGATGCCATGGTGACTTAATGTATATCTTAAGAAATGGCAGTAGCTCAGAGACTCTGGTGTACTTGTGCCCTTGTGCTAGAAACTATAAATGCGTTTGTTCTCAATGCTGCCTTTGGGAGATAGGTGCTACAGAAAACAATTAACTGATTAACAACTGGTTTTAAACTGTACCTGAAGTCTTTCCTGCTTCCTGAAGGTTCCTTTCTCCTGGTTGTTTGATGCAGAAAAGTAAGTCTTCTGCTATCTTTCTTTTTTTTGTTTGTTTGTTTATTTGTAATGGTGCTTGTCCAGCAGGCTGTTTGGAATAGATGCAGTGATCTGTCTCCAGGCTATCATTATGTGTGGTCTTTTCCTAAGGCAGTGGAAAATTTTAATTTAAGTCTGTTTTTTTTAATTTAATTTTGTTTTTCCTTAGACAGTTGCCTTCTATATAAATTGACATCACTGGTTGTTGCTGGAGGCCCATGTTTTTACTTCTTTCAAAGTGAAGAATTTGGTCAGGATATAGGTTTCTAATGGATCTTCAATGTAGTTTTTTTTCTGCATCTGAAGTCAGACTTTCTGTTGAAAATCTGCTTTCATTTTTATAGCTCTTCTTTCATCACCACACTTTTCTTTTTATCCTAGTAAAAAGAGTGAGTAATTTCTGCAGATATCTGTCACTTAATAATAACAATAAAAAGAAAACCCATTTTTTATCATGAAGGCAGTCTTCTAACTATGAATAATTTTTAAGAAATAGTGTTTCTCTAGATATGGAGATTTTTCTGTTGCTGAAATGGAACTCTTTCATTTCAACAATTTCCTAGGAAACTAGAGATAAATGTAGAGGAAGTTATCCTCTGACTTCCAAAAAGGTTGAGTTTTGGGGCAGCAAAAGCAAGAGATAATGCAGCATTGAAGTGATTTTTCTAGAAGAGGCAGGGAATATTATCAGCACATAGTGGTTTATTAAGATAGTTAGACATCTGAAAGATTTTTTTAACATTATTTTATAAGAATTTTGTTAGGTTTTGTGGTGGTTTTTGGTTGGTTTTTTTTTTTTAATTTGTTTTTTGTTTGGTTTTGATTTTTGTTTGTATGTTTACTATCAGTACATTATAATAACCATAGATTAGGTAGATATATGGTATTTTGTTGCAGAAAGGCAGATGTATTTTGAGTTTTTTCAGTGATAATTCCTTTTCCAGTTACAGCAAATCATATTTGGAATTTTGGGTGAGACTGGAAGATTAGGGAATAGCTTTTTTCTTACCCAAGAGAAAGAACGATATTAAGAAAACTAAGCTCTATTTTCCTTTAGCTTGTTATGGAATACAACTATACAACTTTATATACAGTTGTTTTCCTCAGTGATTTGTACTTCATCTGAATTGTTTTGTTATATTCCTAAATATGACACTGACCTTCTTACAGAGCAGTACAGTAAAGTTATCATCAGGGTTTCATAAAGGTGGTTTGCGATTTGTGAGTTGTATAAATTATTCTTATTATTTTATTAGAATTTGCGTTAATGAATGACAAGCTAAGCTTGACGTGTGACAACTTGATAAATACTATTGAGCCATGAGCTCACATATTTCAATATTTGTCATGTGTTCTGGAGAGATTTCTATCTTAGAAAATACAGTACAACTGAGTCATTACAGCCTAAAATATGTTAGGATTTCTTTAGTTGCTAATGAAGTGTCTTGAAAGCTGCTGGACAGGACAGATGACTTCTAAAATTAATTGTAATTCACTGAGGCACACTAATCTATAGGAAAGTTCACCTCTGCACTATTCCTGTCCAGTTGTTGTCTCAAACAATTATCAGCAAGTTACTGATCTGGTATGAGCCATGTCATGCTTGAAAGTGAGATGAAAAAAGATTAATGAGGGTGCATGAATGCTCGTTAAGTAAATAGAGTTATGCTCAGTTATGCTCTCCACATTCTTCACTGTGACTGTTGAGATTGAGGCAATGTAATCTAATGAGACCACACAAACAAATGTGCTGATTGACAGCTCTTGCTTTAGCAATAAAAAATGTTGGCTAAATTCATATTTTGTTTCAGTGTAATGCTTGAAGTGCTTGTGCACATAAGGACCTTGAATTTAACTTACACTGTGGACCATTATTGTTTTTTTCTTTATTCAATTATGGAAATCCATTTCATTGCTTTTATTAGAAATGGTGTATATGATTTTTAGTGATGATTGCAAGGGAATCAGGCATCATTTAGTGCTTATAGCAAGGGAATACTGAGGGGGTTGGTATTTATTTTTGCTGGGAAAAGAAGACAGCACCTGTTCTATAAGTTAATTTCAGAAATGACAGAGGATTTTGTTTCATAGATTTATTAGTCCATTATCAATTATATGCTGGAACACTGAATAGTTTTTCTACCTAATTATAATCAAAGATACAGAGATAGATTAAAGAAAAGGAGAGTGAAGTGTGTGTCCTATTCAGCATATGAAAAGTAAATTATGCTAGACAGTTGATAAAATTTTAATTCTTTTGAGAAGATGACAATTTTTCTAAGCAAAATAAATATGATAGGTTTAACCTCTGGACTGCGGTAGGATGGCCATTGTACCAACATCATGAAAACTGGGATTAGCTGCAGACTTGTAAAACAAGTAAATTTAAGAGGATGTGGGGAGTGTTGGAAAAGGGTGCATTGGACTATGAGGCTATTAGTACAGTTTCTGAAGGATCGGTTTTGAGAATAATTATGTATTAAATCGTCTCAATGATTTGTTGTATATGTTAAGAAAAGGCTGAACTTTGTGATGGCAGAGTTTGGAGGCATTTTCAAATTCAAGAAAGGTACGATGTTACTGAAGATAGATGAGTAGAAGGAAAACAAATTTGAGAACAAAGCCAAATACTTAAATATTTGATTGGCTAATTTTGTGTTACTTTTAAGTGCCATTAATTCTGAAAGAGCTTGTTCTATTCAAATACATTTCAAGTAATCTCAGGATATTTATACTATACGTGTATGATCTACAAAATCAGAACCATAAGACTTCTTTCATACAAACATTTAACTGTAACTTCACTTGTTTTTATTTAAACAGAACTTTTCTCACATAATGAAGAAATTTCACTGTGTTCAAATCTTGTTCACATTGCTAAATGCTATTTTACTTGCCTAACTGCTATTTACCAGCATGCTACTGAGTCATCAGCGTGTACCTGATGGTGGCAGCGGTGCCCATACAGAGGACAGGATAGGAAGATAGGTAAAGTTTTGTAGCAGTCACTAAAAGGTTTTTTGCTGGCTTTGTGTGGCCTTGCTGGCATTCGTCTGCTAACAGTTGATTATGGAGACCTGTAATATTTGACTGACTACTCACTAAGTGACAGAGTACTGGTGGTGTTTGCGAATGGAGAGTGTGAGTGCAAGTGTAGCTATATCAGAGGAAAGCAAAGAAACGTGGTCATTAAACACCTGAGAAAGAATTAATCTGAAACAAGCTAACACTTTTCCAGTCCATTAAGATGCATTTGATACTGTGTAAGAGCATGGAGTAGAACTTGCCTTCCCTTGTGGTCAGGGAATCAGAACTTTGAAACTGGAGGTGCTCATGGCTAACATGTGTGAACACAAACTTTAGGTTAGTACTAGAATCTATGATTTTTACTTCAGTTTATGTACATATGGGTATTTATGTATATATATATATATATGTGTGTGTGTTGGCTGTTTACAAAATAAAAAGTAAATAAAGATAAGGGAAGAAGAGCAGAACAAATCCTGGATTTCACAGAATTGTTTCCAGCAGGGAAGCATTGTCATTAATATGTTTAGAAGTCACGCTTTGTAATGTGACTTTCAGTTCTACTGTCACAGACTCAAGGCAGATTAAATCACAGATGCATAGAAGCTGCTGGTATCATCACGTGAAGAGATTAAATGGATTTGATATATTTAATTAAAAAAAAGCAAAGATCATGTTGTAGTGCTAAGATGTTTTCTTATTCTTTAATAAGAATGTTAGAAAGGGAAAAAAACTGTTTCAACCAAGAGAAATAAGTAAAAACTAGTCATGAATAAATTTAAACTGTAGATTGGTTCCAGACAAGTCGTTCAGAGAGATTCAGGCACACCTACCTTGTTCAATGCCTCTTTAAGAAAAAGAGCTCAATATTTTGAAAGTAAACCTAACAAAAACATGAAAAATGTATATGCTGTTCTTTGTTATGGAAGTGACCTGAACTTTGGACCATGAGTTCCTATTTTACACTTACTAGATGACACAGTATTTGGTATTATTATTGCAAAAATGTACAAGAAAGGGATAGATTTGCATTCCTTTATCCTCTCTCCTGGCTCCCATATACCACATCAGGTAAATGTTGATGAGCAGCAGGTTTAACAGGGGCACGTGAGGAAGAGCGTGGGTTGCAGGTTGCAGGATGGGAAATCCACGGTGATTTGTCTGTTTTTTGGTTTGCCTCCCAGATTTTCTAGCTACTGGGGATCGTAACAAGGGGTAAACAGTCTCACTCTGAAGGTTCAAACCCAAGCATTTGACCTGGAAGGCCACTGCTACTTTTAGGCTGCCATTCAGCTAATGCCATCATCCTGGTAACGTAGAGATAGTCATGCTGCCTGGTTATATACCAGTATTTGACGTCTTAGGTTAGCAGAAGTGACCCGTCCTGATCTCCAGACATGCTTCAGGTGCTTTGAGGTACTTCAGGGGCTGGTGTGGGAGTGCTCTGCTCTTTATTATCTCTGAGGCCCTTGATCTCCTGCTGCCTGTGTAACTTGGCAGTCCGCTGCTCACCGTGGCTCCTCATTCAGTTTCAGTCAGGATACGCCAGCTCCTCCCTAGTAATCCCGGTTTGCTATTCTCGTCCATCTGCCCTTTCAGTCTGGAGTCCCACGTGCTGCTGTTTCTTGTCACAAGTTAATGATCAGTCCTCTGTCAGGCTGGTACTGCCCCCGCCTTTGTGGTTTGTGCGGCACTGACAGTGCTATGAGGTGACAGTCTTAGCTTAGTAAGCTTTTTGTCCCTCTTATGTCAGATCATTCACTCCTGCCCTTGCACCAGGCCATCTATTTTACTTTCATGTCTTGGGGTTTTTTGTATAGTCACTCAAAGAATTGGGTTGAAAGCCTGATCTAGTGTTTCCCTGCTGGAAAGATCTTGAATTGTTTTAAGTTGATATCAGAGGTTAATAAAAGAATTAAAAATAACATCAGAACACATAGAATGCCATTTATAAAACTGTTCCGCAAAAGTGCTTAGCGATGAATAACATATAGTACAATACGTATTCTGCAATGAATTACTTTTACATAATAACTAAAATAAAAATTGTCTTTGAAGTGAATTGAAGTATTGTTTGTCTGTAAGGATATTTAGTAAAACTGATTTTGAGAGCTGGTTGCTGGTAAAACTCTACAACACTATTTCATACAAGTGAAATAAACCACATAGTTTAAAGGAAGGAGATGAGATCTTGATGGAATAATTTTTTTGTCAGAAATGTATCTTCAGCCTTTGTACATTCAGATGGTACTTGTTACTTTTCAATCTTACAATAATAAAGATCAAATCAATTATGAAAAATGTTTCTCTTATCAGTTACAGTGTGCTGTTCTGAGAGAAATGACCCTTAAATGATTAATTGAAGACATGTAGCTTTTGTTTGTAATTTAACATGATAGCAAATTTCATGGATTTTTGCTGTGCTATATTTCAGTGGCAGACAAATCTGGTTCTACTAGATGGGGGGTCCAATTCTCTTTCTTGTTTGATAGTGTTTTACATGGCTGTGCAGGGAAGTGTCACAACTGAAAACTAGCTTCTGGAATTCACCATACAGATAAAAATAGTGTCAGGAAACTGGTGAACAGCTTCTTTCAGATGCATTGCAAGCTTCTGCTCAACTGGGATCACGGGATGGTGCTCTTTGAGCAACAGGACGCATGTCAGTTCATTAATGCTGAAGGAAAGAGGCCTGACTGATGTGTTCTGCCCTGTTCCTGGTTCCATGCTCTCCCCACTTTGGTGCTTATTTGATTACTTCACAAGCTGATTAAACTTGCTACTTGGATAGCAAACTTTTTTTCCCCCTGTTAATTTTGCAGTCATTTTTGTGAGTTGAAATTTTTGAAGTACATTGATTATTATGCTGGCCTTTTCATAAATTCTAGGAATATGCAAGCAAGAGAAAAGCAGAGTGTGTAAGGAAAGGAATGGACTCCCATCTATTACTGGAAGTCCTCAGCTATGTCTTCATACTGTGACTTTTGGAATCATAGAATAGTTGGGATCGCAAGGGACCTTTAAACGCCCATGTAGTCTAAGTCATCTGCAATGGGCAGGGACATCTTCAATAACATCAAATTGCTCAGAGCCACATCTGACCTGACTTCAAATGTTTACAGGGATAAGGCATCTACCACCTCTGGGCAACCTGTTCCAGTGTTCCTCGCCCTCATTGTAAAAAATTTTACTTATATATCTAGTCTAAATCAACCTTTCTTAGGTTAAAGCCCTTGTCCTCTCACAGCAGACCCTAATTTCTATAAGCCCCCTTTAAATATTCAAAAACTGCAAGAAGGTCTCCCTAGAGGCTTCTCTTCATTCCAAAGCTCTCTCAGCCTGTCTTCATAGGAGAAGTGCTTCAGCTCTCTGATTGTTTTTGTGGCCTTCTCTGGACCTGATCCAAGAGGTTCATGTCTTTCCTGTGCTGGGGACCCCAGAGCTGGACACAGCACTCCAGGGGTGTCTCACCAGAGTGGAGTAGAGGGGCAGAATCACCTTCCTTGATCTTCTGGCCATGCTGCTTTTGATGCAGCCCAGGGTGTGGATGGCTTTCTGGGCCACAAGTGCACACTGCCAGGTCATGTCCAGTTGTTCATCCACCAGCATCCCCAAGTCCTTCTCCAAAGATGAAAAAACTTGAATTACTATATGTTCAAAGACTTGTAGTCTTTGAAACTCAAGGGCTGGAAATATCTGTATTAAATTGAAAGTTAAGATTATGATCAATTTTGACAGTGTAGTGAATTAAGTTATAAAGAGGAAAAAAATACTTCTACCTATTCTTGTAAATAAATAATGAAAAATACCAACATTTTCAAAACTTGCACAGTAAGAGGAACTAAAATTAGCTTGTGCATTGGACATTGGTCTGGAAACAAGCCAAGTCCAGCTTCTAGATGTTAAAGAGTTTTGATAAAAAATAAAGTAATGAATTCTCTGTTAAAAGATTTTAAAAAGTTTGTCTAGTAGACTCAGGTGAAAAAAACCTAGAGCATAGAGTAAGAAATACAGAGACTGCAGCATATTGAACAGGCTTAATGGATTCTACATAAAATCTATAAGCAGCAGAAGCCCCATCTTTGAGTGTCAATTTTTCATGCAGGTTTCATTTAAGAGTATATGCTTGTTTTTTAATTCTGAGTACTTCAGTAGGTTTCTGATTGTAAGTGCTTTGCTGATTTAGAGCTAAGGTGTTAAAATTTTCATACTATTGAATTTTGAGCATGGATAAAGATGTAATAAAAATGCTATACTAAAGTATGATTTACTGTTTCATGTCTGCCTTCCAAAGAAATAAAATAAAGCATAGGGTCTCTTTTTTCCTGCTTCCAAATGCTGAAGCTCTGAATTATTTCTGTTTGACCCATACTGAAGTTATCTCCAAGCTGAACTTTGGGGGGACACCACATTGGAGCAAGAAACACAACTTGCATGGTCAGTAGAGGAAGTTTTACAGTAGGTCAATAAAGTGGACAGTAACAGATTGCTAAGACCAGCTGGTATTCACCCTGGACTTCTAAGGGAACTGAAGGATGAAACAGCTGAGCTATGAACTGTGCTGTGTAAACTATTACTTGAACTTATGCCAACATTAGAGGAAAGGAAGCAAGGTGACAAATGTGTTGATAGTTTTTTAAAAAGGCTTGAATATCTACAATAGCCAAAGTTGATACCAGTGGTGGACATATTGTAGATAATCATTGATAAATGGCAGAATTAGCTAACAGTTTAATAAATTACTGATATACTGGCATAATAGGTTTTTGGGAACTGTTAAAAAAGGAAATAAAAATAATAAAAAGCAGTGTCTCTGTAAAAGTTTAAGCTGTGCCCACATCCTGCATACTTTCTGTGGTTTCCTTTCCTCTTAAAAATAAAAAGTAGTGTAGAGGTACAGCAAAACTGATCAAGATTATAAAAATGAAGTCTTTCTTTGTGCAATGCATAATTAAGAATTGGAACTCTATGCTGAGGGACTTAATGTTTAAAATTTGTTAGGTTTAAAAATCAGTTATACAAATGTGTGGAAGAACAATCCATCAAGGATTATTAAATGAAAAGATTTTGCCGTGGAATTCAGCAACATCTGAAAGGCCACTGTTGGACACCACATGGTGGAGGTGAACAGTTGCTATTCCAATTTACAATCAATAATGTTATAGTGTTTCTTGAATCAACTATGCTCACCTTGGATACAATGCACTCAGGTCTGTTATTCAGCTTTTGATGCTTTTGACAAGTGATGAATCAGCTTTATAAGGCCCAAACAGCTAAACCTTGGTTGTAGGAATATATCTTAAAATGGGGAGATCTGGAAACTACAGAATTATGTGTCTGCTGGTAGTAGACTGTCCTGCTGGGAACAGCAGTAAGTTTTGCTTTTCCCTGTCCAGCAAACTTCATTGTAGCAAAAAGTTCATTTCAGCCTCCCCTTTTTTCTTTGCCCTCAGACAAGGATTAATGAAGTTTTAGATCTTTCCAAGGGCTGAATCAGTCTGAGTTAAAACTTTCAGTTCCAGTGTGGAACCCAGCAGCTGTTCAGATTGTAACTAAGAGAGTGATTATTCTGATTTTTGTATGCCATATTTTTTGTGAGTATTTTAGGTAGTTACTTCTTAACAAACAGGACTTCAGGGTTGATTTTTTTTTTTCTTCAGAATTTTATCGCCTGCTGTTAAAAAATGTGAGAGCTTAATGTTCTTGGTTTAGAGTGAACTATCATTTAAAACAGATCTTTAAGTGATGAGCAGTCCCTGATGCTAACAATTGTGTTGATACAGCCTTATGTTGCTTAGTTTGAGAAGCAGAATATTTATGAGCTTCCTGGTCTTTCAGTGTTCAGGCATTCTTCCTACTTCTGTGGGCAATGCCTGGTAACCTTATTTTATCCTTGTTTTTATTTAAAAAAAAAAAAAAGAAAAAAAGGAGGTGTTTAGGTGTTTTCAATGATATTGTAAAATTACTTAGATCTAGTTCACAATTTCTTTTAAAGTAGATTGTCACAAATAACTGTGCTGGTGAACAGCTCAGTATGAAATGTGCAAGTGGAGCTGATGGCACCTGTGTAGTGTCATGGCCTAGGTAGTAGGCTTGCTGGTGTCCTTTTAATTTTTCTTTTTGTTCGAGACCATAGGTTTGCTTTGTTTTGTTGCATGTCATATTGTGGGACAGTAGTCATGAAGCTGTTAAAACAATCCAAGTCTTCAAAAGTTTCTGTCTTGTCAGTCAAAAGACACATATTCCTTGTCCAGCCCTTGATTTCAACCCTGGTGAAGCCACACCTGGAACACGGTGTCCAGCTTGAGGCTCCTCAGTAAAAGAGAGACTTGGACATACTGGGAAAAGTCCAACAAAGGGTCATGAAGATGGTGAAGGGACTGAAGCCTCCCTCCTGTGTGGAAAGGCTGAGAGAGCTGTGAATGTTTAACATGGACAAGGGGAGGCTCAGGAGGGTCTTGTCAGTTTATGTAAATACCTGAAGGGAGAGTGCAAGGAGGATGGAGCCAGACACTTTTCAGGAGTGCCCAGTGACAGGACAAGAGGCAATGGGCACAAACTGAAACACAAGTGGTTCTTCCTGAACATCACAAGCCACTTTTTTATTACTGTGAGGGAGGCTGAGCACTGGCACAGTGTGCCCACGGAGGATTTGGGTTCTCCCTCCGTCCTTGGGGATATTCAAAAGCTTCCTGAGAGCAGTTCTAGGCACCTGGCTGTAGGTAGCCCTGTGTGAGTAAGGAGGTTCAACCTTCAGAGGTCACTTCCAACCTCAATAGTGGTTGATAGCAAGGTACTCCACATTTTAGTTTTGAATAACTAAGAAGTTCTGCAGGAATTTGTTATTTAGCTACAACCTCATTTTCTATTAAAGCTCTATTCCTTTGATTCCAGATCACTCTTAGGAGATACACACTACAGGTTTTTCAGTTGAATATCCTGCTATGTGGGACGCAAGCTATCGTTTACTTTTAAGAATTAGAGTTCTGTACAGATGAAGTAGGCATCTACTTTCATAATGACACTCAGCACAGGTACATCCTTTGAGTCCCTGACCCCAGGGTTGTTCTTTCATTTTTCAGTGAAGAGAGAATGCAGGATGACTATTGTCTTAGCTAAGAAGCTAGGAAAAGTGTAAGGTCATGTGTAATTTTCTGTATGTTCTATTACTTAGTGACAAAATAACTCTACTGAGTTTTTTGTGTAATGTAGTTTTCAAGTTTCATCTGAAATAGGAGTTCAGACTTTTAAAAATAAATGTTCCGATCTAAATGTTCGGATATATTCCTTTTGAAGCTTTTATTTCAAGGGTATTTTTTTCACTAGGCTGATGTATTTTAGAAGTCTGGGGTTTTTTTAGCATACAGTTGCATAGACATGATTTTTCTTACAAAGATTGTGGGTAGCAGATTATGTGAGACCTGTGGCAGAAATGGAAATGTGTATTGCAATTCATGAATGTAGATTATTTCGTTGGCACCTACCAAGAATGTAATTGTTTCAGAGTTCTACAGAGTAACTCCACAGGATCCAGTCCACAATTTTATGAAGTGCTATTCTGTAGGCTTCCAGCTGTAATATTTGTAAAACAATCCTGTCACTGCTCTTTTCAGGACCCTTATTTCAGTCAGGTCATTGCCACAGATGAAGATAGTTGACTGTGTTTGAATGTGTATGTGGATCTGAATCTGAAGGACACAGTAACAGCAATCTGTCCAGTATCTAAAACTCCTTTGAGGTATTTGTCAGTCTGTATGCTGGCAACCACATCTGTTAATTTTAGTATTGTTAATAAGGATGTGGGATGTGAAGATGACAAGAACTGCTAAGGGTGGCAGGTGCGTTCTGTGTGTTTTAAAGTGCTCTAGCACTTTGTTTCTCAGCCTGAGAGGGCAGAGCTGGAGCATCAGATGAGGTATTACTGATGAAACATTGTCTGGCTCAGATGCTGAGGCCATATGTATGTCCTGCAGTGGAATAGATTTAGCATATAGACAGAACTTCAAAGCGTGTGTGGTTTTTTGTTGTATAATATCCATAAAAACAAAGTAATTTTGAAAAAGTTAATGGTTTAGTAAGATCAGACTTCTGGAGTCGTGAGAACTGTATATGTATTTTGTGATCCCCTGGTCTGATTCTTCTCTCATTAGCATGGTAACATTTCACATCTATTTTCTTCAATGGTTACCTTCTTTCTGCAGCAGCTGCCTACTCCCACTAGACTGCTTTCTTTTTTTCCACTGTAAGCAGATGTTCCCATTTTCTTTCTTGTGTATACTTTCCCCTCTATTCCAGTGCCCTCTACAAATGAAAATTTACCTGCTTATTTTCTTTGATTTCCTTTTAGTCTCGATACTTCATCTGTTCAGATATTTCTATTCATTCCTCTCTGCTGTGGGATGTTTTTCCTTTTTTCTGGTTGGAAATAGAAAATAGTTATGTTTCCTGGGCTTTTGGGGTGGTTG
>VZRL01000150.1:898321-911767 GCA_013397895.1 Origma solitaria
TTCCTTTTTTCTGGTTGGAAATAGAAAATAGTTATGTTTCCTGGGCTTTTGGGGTGGTTGGGTTGCTTTTTGGTTGTTTTTTTTTTTTTTGGTGGGTTTTTTTGTTTTTTGGGTTTTTTTTTGGGGGGGTGTTTTGTTTTTCTTTGTTTTTTTGGTTTGGTTTTGTTTTGTTTTGGTTTTGTTTTTGTTTTTGCCACCTGTCATGGTTTAGGAGCAGCACTCCCTCATTTAGTGCCCCCCTCCTGCCTTCAGTGGGAGATAAAAAAGGCAGAGATCATGGGCTGAGATAAAAGCAATTTAATGGAAACAACAATGAGATAAGAAGAGTAACAGCAACAATATTAATAACAAAAGTTTGCAAAAAGAGAGTGGCTTGCAGGTAAAAATTGCTCGCTGACTGGGACACTGAACAAAATGGTGGACAGACCATCTGCCCCATGTTTTCCCCCAAGACAATGAAAAATATGGCAGACAGACAATCCTGTTGGGACCAGTGTTGTCCCATCACTCTGTTTGTCACTTGGACCCCTGGAAAAGGAATGCCCCCTATTTGTCCTCCTTTACGGGAAGCAAGAGAGTCCTTTTTCCCTCCTCCCTGGCCATGAGGTGAGATGGGATTGGTCTTGGCCATGCCCACATGGCACTAGCCTCTGCCCCCTCATGGCTCCTGTGAAAAATTACCCATGTCCTTGGCCAAAACCAGGACATTAGCGAAGAGGGTAAAAATTTCTAGAGGCAGCAGGAAGTAATTTCAGGGGGAAGTGCAACATTTCAAATGAGCAAGAAAAGTAATATGTGTTCTCTGCTTCTTATTGCTGCCAACTACATAAGGACGTGCCCTGAATTCTGCTGAAGTATCATGTAAGTTTGTTGCATAATTATAGAACTCTGCATACAATTCCTGCATGAGTTTTCTGGAGTAGATACGTTCTCTGCTTCCATGTTTTTTCTTAGTGTTGTGGTGCCATAAGTAGTGCTGTAACATTGTGTGTGCATAACCCCATCCTGGGTGAAAATTCCTGAGGCTATTAGCCAGTTCATTTGCAGCATTGTTTCTTGATTTGGAAGTAGGGAATGAAGAAGTGCGTGTTTAACTGTTAATTTTTTTTATTTGCATGTTTGTGTATCACTGTATTATCTCTGTTATAAGACTTGTAATCAATAAAATTTGCTTTCCAGTGCTGGAAGGGGCAAACTTCTTTTTTTTTCCTGCCCCTATTAGTATCCAGTTTGAGGCTGTGAGGGAAAGTTTAAGCAAATTAATAAATTTAGATAACTTCTTTTTGTAGTGACTACAAAGGAAATTATTTTGTTTCTTGTAAAATTCCAAGTTTCTTTGCAAAGTTCCAAGGTCCCATAAAGCATTTTACTGTATTTTCATTAAGGCATGAAGATGGCTTGGAACCTGTGCTATATGGATGTACAGGTCTTCTAGGGGAATCTGCAATTCTAGTGTTGATAAGACTTTGAGGCAGCTCAAAAGTCATGTTTTTAAGAGTCACTGTTTTCAGTGTGTAGTTGAAGAAGTTAAGAAATTTGAGAGGACTGTTAAAGTGTGTAACTGAAGGAAAAAACAGTCATGTGATTCTGGGATCTGTAGCCCCTTGACATACTTCTGGATTCAGTAAGGGTTCTTCTTAAAGCATAATCAAAAAAAGTGAACGTTTAGTGGTAACCTTCTTTTTATCCAGTAGCTTTAGTGTCATTCTGTTCCTTTGGAAAATGGAATCTAGGGTTCTCACATTGGTGGTGAAAACCTACTTTTGTTTTCATGTGTGTAGTGAGCAGAGTATGTAGCTTTTTGTGGTACAGGAGAGTGCCTACCATTCTGTTAAATCTGTGCTAAAAGAAATTCAAGATCAACCGCAATTTGTGGGTAGAGTGGGAGCAGACAAAAGAGGAGGATTTTGGCTTTGTAACCCATTTTCCAGGACCCTGGATATCAGTCCTACTTCTAAGGACTGCTTTATGTCTTCGTTTAGTGATTTTTGCAGAATACAGGTTCTTTTCTGCACTGTAGCATGTCCTCAGGAGCATCATACTGCCTGGCAGGTGTAGGGTCTCAAAAATTATTTAGGAGATAATTCAAATTTGTGTCTCCACCTACTCGGAAGGGACTTGAATCTGTTTCCTTCAATCCCTATGTGAGGTCTCGAAGTCCTTATGTCTTTGACTGTGTACTAGACAACAAAACTCAAAGACCTCAAGAGGTCATTTAGTCTGTGTCCCAGTCCTTGGCAAAATTTATTGTGTTAGAAAAACATTTTTTAAGAATGATGTAGCTCTCAAATATCTCTCTTAACATTTTTGGAATTAATTTCATCTGCGGGAAATCCTCTTGGTAATTCATGCTTATGTCTACTTTTGTCAAGGATCATCACTGAGCTAGAAATTTTAATCCTATGTCTTCTTGACAGGACTTCTCATCTATATCTATCTCCTTCAGAAGTCAGTGGCACATTATATTACCGTAGCATATTTTCTACTCTCAAATACTTGAAGCATGTATAACTTAATTTGGAACAATCATACTGTAAAACTTGGAAACTAATTTCATTTGTGAAATAGTATACAGAATTAGATAAACAGTAGCAATACATTTGGTAAATAACGTTTGACAGTGAAGATTTGTGCTGGGGGGAAGAAAAAGGAAAAGGGAAAAAAAAAGTACAACCAGACTGTATTTAAGGAAAGATTTGTGTGGTTTTTGCTATTTAATTTGCTTGTATAATAATTCCTACTAATACCTTATCAAGCCTATGTCGTTATTTTAAGTGAAATTCTTATGACAATGTGTGAATAATGAAAAATAAATTCAGCTTACACAATGTATTTGGGAGATCCTATTTGTATGAATTATTTTCTGAAAAGAAAGAATAAGCCAAAATCTCCAGCAACGTTAATCTATGTTTATACAATCTCTTTGTGGTATTTTGTAATAATGTGATTATATAATTTATTTAAAAATAAATCTTTTTGAGGGGGGAAGGAAAATAGGGTTATGTATATGCCTGTACTATATAGGTATATAACAACTCATTTCTATTGTAAGGTAATGTTAATTTTTTAATAGGCCGATGGTATTTGTTAATTTTGGTGCAAATAGTTAGACAAAAGCAATCACAAAAATAGATAGATGTCTCAGTGTTGAGACATATTGCCATGTTTTTTAAGATTTGTGTTGTTAAAATCTGATTCATAATCCTAGCCTGGCCAGGGTAACTGGAGCATATTGCAGGATATTTTAAGTGTGACTGAATTTGTACAATTAACATTAGAATGTTTGTTCAGGTTCTGTATATTAAAAAAAGTAAATCTAGAAGGCTAACATGCTGACAAATTTGACGGAAGAGCAAAAGTTTTGGAATACAAGCAGTACATGCAAAACCTCTGTATTTTTTTGTGTGTATTTTATGATATGTTCTTTTCTCTGTGAATTGACTAAGCTTGATAGCAAATATGCTTTCTGAATTCATGAATGTTTCCTCTAAATATTAAGAATTAACCATGATTGTATTTGTGTTTACTTTGGCAGTAAAAAGAGAGGAGGAGGATTTTGAAGAAAAGAAATCCATTAAAAAACGAATCAAAGAATTAAAAGTTTTGGATCCTAAGATTGCACAGAATCTGTGTAAGTAGATTCTGTTGGGTGTTTTTTTCCACAAAGTAGTGTATAAACATTTCATAAAAATGCCTTTCTCTCTTGTCTGATTGCCTGGACCCTTTGCCTCGCCACGAGTCCTTTATTTTCGACTACTACAAACCACTTCTAGTTTAAAATGTGTTTAAATACATGCATATCGTTTTTAAGCCCAAGCATATGAATTGGTACAACTGAAACACTTAAAAAGGCCCCAAAAGCAGTTAAAGCTTATTCCTTGTTTGAGACTGGATATATTGAAGTGCAAGCATACAGCTGTGTATCTAATCTATCTGTATTTTCAATACAATCATCGAGGAATACTGCCTGCCCCCCTTCCCCTGCATTTCCCCACCCCCTGGCAAAAGAAGGATGATAATCTCTACAGGATGTTTGGCCATCTCATGAACTTTTTAGAAAGTGGGCAATACTTGGGTTTATAGAAGAATATGCAAACAAAGAAGATAAAGTTTTTGATGACGAGGAGTGCTAGAAAGAATAGGTTCCTAAATGCCAGCTGAGATTAAATAGGAAATAATTGGATTATGGTGAATAAATAAAGAGTGTTTATAAGAGCATTTTGTTTTCTGTTTATATAGTTTTGGTTTGTCATGGTGCTTCTTTAAGAGAAAGCTCTGACAAGACTGTTGAAAAAATTATAATTGTCACTCAGCACAAAATACTGTAATAACAGTGATTCTTCTGCAGAGTAGACTTGTCTGACTGCTAATGGAGGTCTGTCATGCTGGATATTGTGCATAACAAATGGATATGGAGAAGGCTGGAATTAAAGAGAACAGTAATTAAAAATACATTGAAAATTGTTATCTCTTACCTATATTATTTTGCATAGTGTTTGTTAATCTGGAGATACTATGGCCTGTTTTGCTGCTGTTTTATAAGTAGAAGCAAGATGTTGTCTTGTTTTCTTCATTATTTGTGGAATCTTTGTTTTAGCAATTTTCCTTGGATCTTTCCGTGTGCCTTATGAAGAGATCAAAATGATGATATTAGAAGTAGATGAAACACAGCTCTCAGAGTCCATGATTCAGGTAATGAAAATGACACTTAAAAGCCCAATATCTCAAGAGAAGCTTCTCAGTAAATGGAAACCCACAGCTAAAAAAACCTCTTAATGTAAGGTTTTGGCTAATAAATAAGTGCAAGAATCTTCTTTTGCTGTGACCTGTAGAATTTTTTTTTAAATTTGTAATGCTAATATTTTTATGAAAGCAACTTGTGTTGTTTTTGGCTGGGATTGAGATGGCTCTCTTCCCAGAGGCTGGTATGGGGCGGTGTTTTGGATTTGTGCTGAGCATGGGGTTGCTAATACAGAGATGTTGCTGCTATTGCTGAGCAGGGCTTACACAGAGCCAAGGCCTTTTCGGTACTGCTGCTCTGACAAGGAGGCTGAAGGTTCATGGGACATTGGGAGGGGACACAGCCAGGACAGGTGACCCAAACTGACTGAAGGGACATTCCAGACCATATGGCATCATGATTAGTGTATAAAGTGGGGGGAAGAAGAGCGAAGAGGGATAGAGTGGTGCTGTTTGTCTTCCCAGGTCACCATTACCATGAATGAGGCCCTGCTCCTCTGAAGATGACAGAACTCCTCCCTGCCCATGGGAACCAGTGAATGAGTTTTTTGTTTTTCTTTGCTTGTGTGCATGGTTTTATCCCATCCCGTGAGTTTTCTGGCTTTTACCCTTTCAATTTCTTTCTGAAATTGGAGGGGGGAAGAGTGAGCAAGTGGCTGCTTGGGGCTTGCTTGCGGGATGGGATTAAACTATGACACAGCTGAATTTATATTCTCACTTTTCCATATTGTTCACATCTAAATAGAGACTTTTTCTTTGGTACATGTGATGTTTCGTTTCTTCCCTACTTACCAATTTTTTGTTTACTTTGTTTTTACCTCTGTCTTACCTGCACAAATCTCTATTTTGTTTGTTTAGTTTGGGTTTTTTTTGTTTGTTAGAGCTGTAGCAATCCTATATCTTGCCCTATGGCATTCACAGCACTTACCACTTCTCTTCCACAGAGTTTATTTAGGTAGTGTCTTCCCTTTCAATATTATTTTTTTAAAGCACAAAGCCAGTATGACTCTATGTGGAGCCAAAAGAAACTGGATGTTCTTCTATATACAGTGATATTTAAGGGTTGAAAAGCTGAAGAATTTAATGAAATAAATACAGATTAAGCATTTTAGAATCATGGGAAAAATAATTTGGAAGGGGTATCTTGAAGTCATTTGAGCCAAGGCTCTGCTCAAAACCAGGTCAACTTAGAGCAGTTTGATCAGGGCTTTTTCCATCAAATTTTTAGCACTGCTAAGGATTGAGACCCCATAGACTTTCTGGACACCTTTTCCAGTTGAACACTTGTGGTGGAAAATAACTGGAATCTTTGTTGTTATAACTTGTGACCTTGGTCTTCTATTGCACAACTCCAAGAGGAACTTAATTGCACCTCCTTTGTACCCTCTAGTTGGGTACCTGCACACATTGAGTGCCCATGAGGCTTGCTTACCTGGAGTTCAACAGACTGGCTTCTCTAAATCTCCTTGCCTGTCGTGTGCCATATTCCCAAGTCGTCTTGATGGGCATCATTAAATTTGAAAAGATCTGTCTTTAGAAAAATTTTGTGTTCTTTGGACAGGACTCTGGCATACTGTGATGAACTTCAAATTACTGCTGTTATGGCTCATAAATGTCAAAACACAATATATCAATAATTGATAATTACTATCAATCTACTAGTAATGTGGTGTAGGTTTTAGATAGCTAATCTCTTCAGCATACTTAAAAGTGTGTTGCAGACATGGGTACCAGTCCCTACTGAAACAAGAAAGAAAGTTGAAGGTAGTCTGTTTTTTTAAGAAACATACTCTTTTTGCAGGAATGTTGATTAGTTAAAACAAATACAGGTATTAGGGTCATAAAATTCATTGCTACATTAAGACTTGTTGAAATTCAGATGTGACTTGTACTACAACGCATAGCAAATTGTGTTTAGAGGTCAAAACAAGGCAAATCTGTATTGATATGGTTTTCCTGCAAAATAAATTTCCACCATATTGTAATGCCAAAATAACATCCTACTGAGAACACCATGGAATGCTTAGCATGCCCTTTTTCTTCTGGCGTGCAGTTTTGCCCTCACTTCTTGTCACTTGGATTTCAAAGATGTTTAATCTCTCTTTAGCTTTTGGACTTCACTCACCCTTCTTCACTGAAGAATGAGATGTTTCTCTTAAATATTTGAAGGAGCAAGCATGCAGCATCATCTCCCTTGACAGTATATATAGTCATTGTATAATTCTCGTTCTTTTGTTCAATGGTGCAGTTAATATTGGCACTGAAACTATTACTTCAAGGTTATTAGGATGAACATAGTTTACACTTCTAAATTGGTTTTTTTTAGTGTAGATTGCATTTAGATCACTTTTTCAAGGTTTTCTTCATGCTCAAGAGCAGTATGATGTGTATCTTTGTTTTATTTTATTTGGTATAATAGTAGAAATTCTCTATGGTAGCATGGAAAGCTGAGAGACGAAATGTGCTCTGCTGTTATGTTCAGCTTGAACTGTGTCTCAGATAGTCCCTGCTTGCTCTGAGACTCTCTGACATTATTTGATTTTAACACTGTTTTTCAACCACTAAAATTTAACTTGTTAGAAATATTAGGTTCTCAACAATAACATGAAGCACCCTGTATAAATAAATGCTATATATCAAAATCATGAAAAACTGTCATTTTGATAACTTTTGTGTGTATTATTTAAAAAAGGCAAAACTTATTTAGGCATTTAGACTGTGGGGAAAAAAGTCATCAAACCATTAATGGGTAGTTAATTAATAGTATACTTCTATGTAAAGTTGCAATAGAAGAACTATAGGAAGAAAATAAAGAGAAACTTCATTTTCATTGGAAATTTTTTTGCTTTTCTATCATTATTTTTAATTTCTTCTGTGGACTGTTATTTTCATTATAGTTGTAGTTGCCTTGGGATAAAAAACATAATGCCTAATTTTCTGTATATTTTAAAAAATCTGTACATCTAACAGCCCCTAGCCCCACTGGAGTAGCTATGCATTAGGCATGGTTAACAATATTATAGGAGATAAATTTTTGACACTGTGTTGATAATCTTGTGGATCTATTAATTGGTATTAATAATAAAGTAAGTTGAACGTCAGTGTATCCAGTAACCCCTCTATGTAGTTGGCATCAAAATTGAATCCAAAGTGGTTTTGGCAGCGGTTGAGCTCTTTTGTGTTTGCTTTTGGAGGGTAGTGAACAATTTTTTTTAAGAAAAGGGTAAGAGAAGTTGAAGAGCCAAAAGTGAGGTGAGAAATTATGTCCTACATGAGTACAGTGATGTTAGCAGCTGCTGTGATTGTGTAAAAGTCAGTGGAATGGAATGCAAGTGATAATACAATATCCTGTATGAGCACAGTCATACAAATCACTCAAGAATACAGACTGCATTTTTTTGCCAAGTGATTAAACACTTGAAGACTTAATCAGGTGGAAAATTCAGTAGAACTTAGGCTTCAAATTTAGTTTGCACATTTTGGATGTAATAATTTTTATCAAATGGTTTTATCCAAGTTGCTTGTTTCTGGGTAAAACAATCCTATAATAACTTTGAAAAATGGACTATCTGAATTTAAACTTGAAAAAGGACTTAAGACCCCCATCTTCCTTTGAAAGTGGTAGAACAATGTGCCTCGTTACTTCTAAAGATTGGTATCCACCTTCAAATATACTTAGGTTACTAAATAAATTTAAGTATCTAGTTGTATGTCTCTTTTTTTACCTTCAAAAACCTTTTCAATCATGAATTGTGGCCATGCTATGAAACGTGTTGCGTGTATTTTGTTATTCTGAGAAGTGAAAAAACATACATAGGTTTGCAAAATATATCTATTTTTCTTCATTCATATGAGTTACCTTAGTATGGTAGTTCTCCTTTCTACGATTTCTTGCTTTCAGTAGTTTTTTTTGTTTAGCTTTAAATATGGCTCAGTGTGGCCTAATATCACCGTTTCTGAGGTTGGAAATTTGTCCTTAATCTGACTCTTGTTCTGCTTAAGAAATAAAATGCATTTTCTCTCCATCTCTCTCCATACCCCTCCTCCCACCCCCTTCAGTTGGAAGTTAAATCTGGTGCTGAAAACTGTAAAAACTCCAAAAGTCATGTTGTAATCCAAAAACTCATTGACTTAGTCAAAATTCTTTCTCCTGCTTATTCTCTGTTTGATATTCAAAATGTGTTTCATCTGTAGCTGTTCAAAAGCTTTATCTGAACACCATAAAAGCTGCTTTGATATCAGCTGCTCCTTCAGTTTTGGTTGCTTTTTAAAAAATTTTGTGATGCTCAATGTTGAAAATATTCATACAACACTTTACTGTTTTTGGTTTTTGAAAATTCTGTGGGCAGTTTTTCTGCATATGAAAATTATTTCCGCATCAAACAATAACATTTTAGTTTCAGTAATGATTAAGGAATTGCATTATATTAAGAGCTGTTTATGTGAATGTTGGATATCAAAAAAAGGAGTAGGTGTCTTATGAATTTCTAATTTAAAATGGATCTTTTTACACTTTGTACCCTTTCGTTTTTCCTCAGTGCTACTGATTTAGTACCAGACATCTTCATCCATAATTAATGTCATTTTTTTAACAAAAATATTTTCCAAATGTAGTAGTGGTAAGGATATATGTGACTGCTGTTCTGCTGAAAATCAGTTTGACCATATCCAATCCTAAAATTTAAGTTTATATTATTTTTTTAAGCATCATCATTCATGCATTTTTAATAGTTTTCTTTTTTCTTACCAAAATCCTTATTTAAGCGTGGACACTCTGTGGAAGCAGTCTACTGATTTAGAGATATTTTGCAGCTACTAATTCAAGAGTAAAATTTGTTCTTCTTAAACTAGGGAAGTTTGTTAAGCAAAGCATGGGTATGACTTTTTATCTCTCTGGCCTCAGAGAGGTAATTTTTATACCTTAAATGGATTAATTTCCTGTAAAAGAAAAAAATAGGATCTTTAGTGGGTAAAATTAGGGGTTTTTTAAGATTTTCAGATGGAGATTCTGTTCACTAACTGAAATGAATTCTATTTTGCTCATTGTATATCCCCAAAGCAACTTACTTGAAAGATAATAAAACAAATTTTGACCACCAAAATGTCTGCCTTTTCCATCCAATGGAAGAAGTCCTTTTCCTTCCAATGGGGAAGTGCTGGAGCTGATCTTTTTGTTTCTTTCTTGAAATATGGCAGTAGGTAGTGGGATGGCAGTGTTTCCTAGAGTGGCTTCAGTGTTAAAAGGATTGAATCTTCAGTGCAAGAGAGTGATCTTACCAGTAGACCAGGGAGTGCTTTAAGAAAGAAAAATATCTCTCATGTTTTTCTCAATGTGACAAAAGCTTAGCCAATGTGTAACCAGGAACACAAGAGTCATAATCTGAGAAAGGCAGCAGGCCAGAGGGACTCCGACTATTGCCTAGTAGTTACAGCAGTCATCTTGGAAAGGGACAGAACTGAGCTACTGTCTCAAATTATATACCATAATTAAATGTTTGAGAAGCTCTTTATTTCCAGAATATCAGAAAAGCCATTTTTAGCCAACCTAGCAGAATCTAATTAGACCAGGGTTCAGGTGCCTAAATGTAAGTGTCTTTATGGAGATAATATGTGTCTAAGTGTTCAGGAAGCTTCAGGGAGTCAGAGGATTCTTCAGATGAACAGATGAAGGTGAAATGTTTAGATTCCCTTACCTGTGTTCACAAGACATTCACTTATATGTGTCCAACCTCCCCTTATGGACTCCTGAATTCAGCTTTAGCTGAATCCCATTTCTGATTTACTACTTCTAAATAGGAAGTTTTCAGGCTAAGTAGTAGTCTAAGTAAGTAAGTGTAATGGGTTTAAGCGTTTGTTTTGAAAAGGTGGAAAATAAATTATTCTTTTCCAAATTATTTTTAATCTAGCATTAGTAATTCTTGCCATCCTTTGGATGGTAATTCAGAAATGTTAAGCATGAAATTCTTGTTCTGTTTGCTTCGAAGAGTTCTGTTTTCATAGTGCCTATCAAGCATGTTCTTTGTTTAAAAACAGTTTTAAAAAAAGACTACAGAAGTGTCTGTAGAATCAGTGTCAGGCACTAGCAGTATTGCATCATTTACCTTTTACACTTGCATTTACTTTAAGTTGTGTGTTGCTATGCACATTCTACTGTCTTCAGGGAAGCGTGTTGTCTTGGAGTGTTTACATATGCATATGTAAACCAATTTGTTTACAATAATACAAGCAATGTAGAATCTGACATTTTTAATTTTTTTTTCCGTTACAGAATTTAATAAAGCACCTCCCTGAACAAGAACAATTGAATGCATTGTCCAAGTTCAAGAATGAGTATAACAATTTGTCTGAGCCAGAGCAATTTGGAATTGTGGTGAGTTCTGTTTTATTATCACTCTTTTTTCTGGTCCTTTCTTGAAATAGATTTTTAATATAATATTATAGAAAAAAAATGATAGCTGCTTCTTCCTAAAAAAAAAAAGTGCCAGAAGGGAACCTGAAAGGATTCCAGACTGGGAGAAGAGTACAAGAGCTGCCTTTCAGGTGGACTTTTATTGGACCTATAAATGGATGTGGAAGGCCTGATTATTGAAATATTGCTGCTGGAATGATTTTTGGCTTTCTTTGTTTAAAAAAGTAATTCACTTTTGCAAAAGAAGCCAAACCAAAACTATAAAAACTTTGGTGATTCCTGTGGCAAAGTTTCACTGGGAGATACAGATCTGTTTTTGAATTTCTGTTCATCATTTGATGTTACTTTTGTTTGCATCAATAAATCTTAACTTTTTCACTGAAGTTTTCTACACTAATGTTTTTCTTTCTATTCTCCACATAAATGAGAAGAAAATAATGTCATAGCAATCATGTTAGCCTATTCTGCCTCCTGCCTCATGTGTTTTATACCATGTTTTGTCAAGAGTACACAGAATCATTTTTTCCCTTCCCACTGGAGATATGGTTGTATTATCTTCCAGGTTGAATTAACAAAGGAAGGTTGGGAGTGAAAAAATAAAATGCTACTTCTGTGCTGGCAGTTGATGTTTCTTTGTGGAAATACTGTTTGCATTTCTGTATTTTCTGTATAGCTCATAATTCATAATTAGTAATTACTTCATCAAGACAGACTCAGAGTAATGCTATATAATTTCCTGGCACATATATCTATACAAGCCTTTGATTTTTCTTGTCTATTTCTGGTGTTTCAGCCTAAGGTGGTTATTGCTAAGATTAGCTTATCTGAGGGAATTTCCTATGAGGGAATAATACTTATTCAGTTAGATGGAACTCTCAGTTGATGAGACGAGCTAGACCAGTTGCAGTGTAGGTAGGGTTTTTGCTGCATGTGGCCCAGCTTTTCTTATAAATTTGTCCTAGAAAGTTGAGGCTATGTGATAACTCAGAAAAATAAAATAAATGGATAAAATAATAAGAGTTCTTACATCTCAAAAATTTGTGGAGCTTCTTTTCTGAAGGAACAATCAGCTTCCCACTGAAAAGTGCAAGTCCGTGCTTTTCCTGGTTTTCCATGCAAAACATTAAAAAACAAAGTCCACAAAGAAGACCAAACCCCATCACTAAGCACAGTTGCTCTGATGTCACACCTTCTATGGATGTAGCAGAGCAGACTTCAGAGAACAACCTACAATGTTCATAACATGAAACATTTTTGATTTCTGTTCCAGGGGGAAAATTTTGAATAAGTCACTTTTTTTACTCTTTGAATATGGAATCCTAGCCATTTGCTTTTCATCAAAGTTCTTCAAGCTCCATCTGGCTCTCTTGTGTCTTTTCTTTTGTTGTTGGCCAGGGAGTGAGCTGAAAAATTCCACTAATTTCTTTAGAAGCCACTGTTGATGCTAATGTGATTCTTCACATTATTGCTGGTTTTGTTTGTTTTGTTTATTTTTCCTTAAAAATATTGGTTTATGTCTCAGTTTTTGTTGTCTGTTTTAAATGAGGAGAATCAAACTTAAATACAAAATACAGTACTTAAAATCTTTTAGATGAGTAGTGTTTTATACTTAGGTTTTTTCAGAGAATTAGGAGATTCCGTGTTAATTCCCTCTAAAGTTGTGATTAAAGGAACAATTAAACTATTTGACTCCTAGGGAAGAACCTAAATAGTGAATAAATGGCTAATTACTACTTGTGTGATAGTAATTTTTTTTCTAAAGGAAACCCATTATCTTTCAGGCCTTGAACTGAAAGTCAAGATTTGATACTCTGAAGGAAACAGCAAGACACTTAGTGAAATACTAGCTTGCTGTGACTGTTACAGTATTGTATGTTTCACGAAAAGTTAATTAACTTTTGTTGTTGTCTTAAAGACATTGAGGACGTAACTCTAAACTGTTCAGGTTCCCTTCATGAATGTGGCTTGTGGTTTTGGGGTTTTGTTTGTTTTTTTTATTTTATGATTGTAAGGATTTTTTTTTCCTTTGACGCTATGAGCTGCTTTTGTGGTTTCTGCCTTCTCTTTTTCTAAGTTATTTATCATTTTTATTTTTTCTGTTCATTCAGCAGTAAGTATAAAATAATCCCTTATTGCCCTTATCTTGTCTTCCAGACTTTGGGTTTTCTTTAGATAAGCTACTTTGTTTTCCTCTAGGTTCTTTCACTTACTCTGGGCTGATGTCTCAGAACACAGATATTATCACCTATTACTATAGAGTTTGGTTTTTGTTTTGGGGTTGGGGGGCATCTGGGGGG